>NQMI01000099.1:68294-179534 GCA_002270565.1 Stenocarpella maydis
AACTATCAGTCGCCAATGGTTAATCTTCTTCAGACCAAGCGTAACATGTTACTGTTTGTCCCACATCGCCGGCACCTACCACCAGGAGCGGTGCAGATCAAGTTGATGCGTCCGGGCATCCCGTCGCCGATCTGCCGGGGCAGATGCTATGGCAGCCCACTTGCCCTGACACCTGCACTGACCCTGCCGGATGGGCCCCCCCCGTTCGATGGAGCCCAGCCCTGTTGTCCCCAATGCCCACATTTTCCCACGGCTGTCCCCTGCTTGCGAAGGGCGAGGAAGATGGCGATGATCGAGGTGGCGCGCCTGGCCCCCTCGTTTCAAGAGCCAGATGGGCGGTTCGCCCTGCCTGCCTGACGCAGACACAAGCCCATCCCGCCTTCATCGCGCCCCCCCCCCCCTCAGTGCTGCAGTCTCGCCCGAAGGGATGGGCAGAAGCCAAAAAACCAATGTATACGGGATGGAGACCATGGGGAAACCGGCTCAGGGGACAACCAGAGGAGGTCCACACGAGCACCGAGCTCCCGCTCATCAGAGGTAAATCTTCCCCGCCGCACGAATCTTTCGCGTGCCGTGGCCTGCAGAGACAGCTACTACATAGACGGTCATCACGGACAGACCCCCCCCCCTAGTCGCCTCCTTCTCCCCCCACAGATCAAGAGCTTGTCGGACGCATTTCTGAGTCTTGTCCATCAATCTCGTCTTAACAGGCGACCTGCGGGAGGCACGCCAAGGCTTCGGGACTCTTTGTGGGCAGGGTTGCAGCCAGGCATGGGGATTACACTATTCCTGCACCGCCTTGTCCAATCCAATGCGTGCCTATGCGACTAGTCGAGATGCACCCCCAGTTAGACTCTTCTCGTTGAAACAACCTTAATGTCTGTGAATCAGTTGCCTCTGTCTTGGCACGGCGCCCGGCATCCCGACTTCTCCTAGCCAAAACCCTACTACTAGTAGTAGTACGTAATAGGGAGCATCCTGAACCGCACGACGGTCCGTCATTGGCCCAGTGTTGTTCTCTCTGCCCACCTGCCAGTCGCGGTGCGCAAACAAGAGGACCACTAGCCGGCGGCCCAGACAGGCAGCGTGCGAGGACCTCCCACTCAATGGCAGCTGCCTGCGAGGGCCAGGTCGGTAGGTACAGTGGGCTGACACCCTGCCTGTGAGCGAGCTGCATGAAACCAACCGCCTTTTCAGCCGCGAACCTAAAACAAGCCGTGGGAGCGCACATGGGCAGGCCCCAATCTACTTGAGACGGGGTGCCTAAGACGGCACGCCGCTGGTTGTTGCATCCTCATGACCTCCCAGCGGCCAGAGGATGGGCGAATATGTACACGCCCCAGCCAGTCCCGATCGCAGAGCAGCCCACCGCGTGCAAAAACGCAACACGCACGCGGGCCCGAGATGCCCTACGCCGCCACCACGCAGCCAACAAGCGCCTCTGGCCCAGTGCAGATGTGGAACAAGGGCGCGTTGGGTATGAGGCTGGCTCGGGGCCTCGCTCGGTGCTACTACTTTGTGGACGCCCTCGCCTCTCTTTGCCCCATGCGCGCGCAGAGAGGCAGGCGGGAGGTTGGTTTTCGCGCGGGCCCTTTGCCCGGTCGTCTTGTCATCCCATCAACCAACACCACTCACACTAGCCACCAACGATCATCCAGATTCGGCGGGGGAAGGGGGGGGGGCGCCATCCAGAAACAAACGCGCGGCTGGAGCTACACTAGAGGTAGCCCTCTGGACGGCGCGGGCGTGCAGGCTGGCGGGTGGGTCCTCCTCCTCCCCTTGGGTCTCGTCCCTCAGATGTTCCTTGCGAGGGAGGACGACCCACCGGGCCAAGGCCAAGGGCCAAGCCAGTCCCAGTCCCCCCCCCCCCAGACGCACCAGGCCACGACGGCCACGCCCGCGGCGTTTCTAATCTGGGATGTGGTGTAGCGTAACATAGTACACTAGATACACATATCGGGAAAGCGTTGGGTGTGGCGCAGGGCGACGAAAGCAGCAAGTACACTAGCGACATGACGACCTCCATTGTCCGCGCGGGCACGCCACAGCCATCGACGACATGACACCAGCCTGGCCTCGCGCGGGTGGCCCCGGGGGGGGGGGGGGGAAGAGGTTGTGATAGGCATCCCCACAAAACTGTTGGGACGTTGGCAGGCCCGCCAGGGGACCAAAAAAAAAAAAAGGCTGAGCAGCCCCCCTGCGGTAGCGAGGAATCTCTCTACACTAATCAAGACCATCCCGCAGGGTGGCCTGGGGGACTTTGGCCCCCGGGGCGCCGTAGGCGAGACCCTTGGAGGTTGTGATCTGCCGCCGGTCGCCCCCTGACTGACTGACTGACTGACTAACTGACTGACCGACCTGGCTGGCTCGTCTGGCACGGTTTTCTCGGCATGCCGAGGTGCGTACCTGCGGGTTTGGAATGGCTGACTAGGCCGATTGTCGCGGCCGTATAAAAGGAAAAGGCCAAAGTGGGTGGTGGTAGTATAGGTTCGCCTGCAGGGCCCTGCGGCAGTCCCTCGAAGGGCCCCCGGTAGCACAACCCGCCCGGCAGTCTGTGTGTGGCAGTGTTTGCATGTGTGTACTACCCAAGTGTGAAAACGTTGTGAGCTGGTGGAGAGGTAGAAGGGGGGCATGTAGCGGTGGGTGGGCCGGCTTTGAAAGCAGCAATCTTCCAAGATCTTGTGGTTCTGGGGGACTTTTAACCCGTATGATATAGCAGTCCCTTTTCTTTCCCGGTCCGGGCCCGAGGCATAAACTGGCACCGGGCAAGCCGCTGGTGAGATCTGGGGCGAGCTTTGTGACTTGGCTGTGCACGAAGAAGCAGAACCCCATCCATTCCTCTCGTGATGGCACGCCCCAAGTACGGAGTTGTCCAGACCCAAAGTCTGAGCAGATAGACCGCAAGACGTGAGGAAACTTCCCAACCCTTCAGCCTCACCCACGCCTCTCAGCCTGCTCCAGCATACACAACCCAATAGGGCCGACATTCACATATATGCATCGCCAACTGGGCGGGAACAGCCCCTCTAGGCGAAACACACAATTATCCTCTCACCCATACCGGCGCCCCGTTCGCATCAAACACAGGACAAGCCCCCCACAAGACCGAACCGTTCTAGAAGGGCCACTGTCCCCAACGGCGAGGTTAACCAAGTGGGGTGCCAAGGGAGGATGTGAGGGACGTCAGAATAATTTAATTATATTAATATTTCCGCGGCAGTCCGCCGCGCCCATCTACGGCACACCACGCTAGCACCTATATGGAAGCCACACGGGCAGCCAGCACAGCCTCACTCGTGCACTAGAACAAGATGAGGTAGGACAACACGTGGTGAAGATGGGGCACGAGCGGCCGTGCGGAGGACTGCTGCTCTGGGGCGGACGCGTAATGCGAGCGACGTACCTATTCGTCGCGCCCCCCCCCCCTTCACCCCCCGGGGCCCCACGACACAGAAGCGCAAAAAAAAAAAGAAAAAGAAAAGACACAAGAAAAAAATAATAGATAAAAGACTTGAAACGCCCGGAAGCGAGACCGGGCTTGTTTTCATTGCCAGTCTTCCAGCCAGAGAACTGAGTGCGACTCGGAGTATCCTGGCTGCCCACTCTGAGCAGGTACTATCCAATGTACAGCAGGAAGCAGGGACTCAGGAGATGATCGCGCGCTCACGCGGAAAAAAAAAAGCTAACCCGCAAAAACAAGAGTCAGTCGCTCACTTTCGCACACGGCATTACACGGCATTGATCGCCGGATTAGCCCAGTCGATAGACTTTTCCTCGGCCTCGTATACGGTTCCGCACATCTGTTGTGCCTGCTGCCCACAGGGCCACGTTTGCCATCATCATTGTTAGTCAGGCCGCCTGCCGTCGACTCCCCTTTGACTGTCAACGCAAAACCGGGTCCTGCAGCCCCTCGGCAGCATGGCTTCAGCCAAGGACCGCTTCCGGTGTTGTATGTGGGGGGGGGGGGAAAGCATACATACTATCCACCTGCCGACCTGCGCGCGTCACGACTCGTGGTATTAAGCTTACTCTAACCCCTGATCTTGGCAGGAGAAGCTTCAGGAGGAAACAGAGGGGGGTGGGTTTGTCTGGATGGTGGCTCGACATATTGCATTCCGTCCGAACTTTTCGGGGGCGCGCTGTCCTTTCATGCATCCAAGGAAGATCGTAGCAGAGTTTGGGGCGCAAAGTAGAGACACGAGGGGGGGGGGAGTAGACTGAGAGGGGGGAGGGAGACGAGTACGCCCCAACCGGAGCGACAGTTAGAAAGGTAGAAGAGCGGAATGCACGCGTCCGTGAACATGCCCGCTCGCATGGCTCGCCGAGAGAGCCGCATCCGCGGGATGGTGCTCCGGCGTGCTTCGGTCTTGGCGGAATTCCGGTGACGATGGCTCTTCCTGGAGGCGGCCACCCGGTTTGGGGGATAGGTGGTCAGTCGGAGTGGGCGGGAGCCGCCCTGGTGAGCCAAAGAACCGCTTGGCCGGAGGCCTGGTGGGAAATCTAACAATCACCCAGAGGGATGCCGTACAGAAACGTATCAGGGATGAAGAAGTAGCTCCAGTATTCGCGAAAGCTATCTAAGGCTGAATCAAGAGCCACTTCACCAGATAATGCCGCCTATTTCCATATCTCTCAGCCTGGCCTTGTGGCGGTTCCTCGATGATCCTCCTGGTATTCCCTCCGTGACGCCTCGCCAGTGGCAACAAACCGACTGGGCATAAATGTTGTACCTGACCCATGCCCAAGTGGAGCACAAAAAAAAAAACAAGACCTGAAAACCAAATGAAGACAAAGGAGACGCAGGATTCCGATTCCCGCAGCGCGAATGAAAGCGCAGGAAAGCTTTTCGCTGATTTCAATGTCCTGCTTCTCTGGACGCCATAACAATGCAAATGAACCTCCTTCCAACGTGGCCAATGCTCTCTTCTTGTGTGCTTCGGCAAAAAAGGGGGGGGGGTTTCCACCCGTAGACAATCAAATAGAGAATTTCTTGTTGAGGACGTCCAGTGCTCTTGCGTCCTCATGGAAGCCCTTGGCCATCAACCCCGCCGAGGCGGCGCTGTTCATGACGGCGCTGTTCATGACGGCGCTGTTCATGACGGCGCTGCTCATGGGACCGTTGCCCATAGCCGCACCGGTCCCACGCGGGCTGCTCGTTGCGCTGTTGCTGCCCGCCGCGCTGGTGGGCTCCGAGCTTGATGGTGTTGGGTTCGGGTGCAGCAGTGCCGAGAGGCTCGCCTTGTTGCCGGGTACGCTGGGTGGTGACTGCGACAACGACCGGGGAGGTGGCGTCGAGCTGTGTACCGAGGGCAGGGGCCCGGGCATTGTCCGCCCAGCGCCGCCGGCCTTCAGCTGCAGCTGAAGCTGAAGCTGTTGGAGGCGTGGAGACTCGTCGTTTATCCTGATCTGAGCCAGACGTGGCGACCTGTGGTGCGGTGGGCCCTGGTTGTAATGCGGCAGCATTGACGGGGTGACTCTTGGTTGCGAGGCAGCGCCGGGGGGAGGCAGCTGAGGTCTGTCGTATGCAGGGTGAGATGGGGGAGGCCCTGGGAGGTAGTGGTGCGGGTGGCCGTGGTGAGGTGGTGGGTATGGGGCGCCAGCGGCCGGCGGTGGTGGCAGTTGTGTTGGTGGGTATGGAGCAGACACGGTGTAGTGGCTGTAGGGCGGCGTGGCGACGGGCGAGGGCGGCCAGCCCGGGTATGGCGATTGTTGTGCGTACTGTGGGTGGTATGCTGCTGGGTGTGGTGGTGCTGGGGCATATGCCGATGCCATGGGTGTCCTCGTCATGGCGGGCACTGGCTGCTCGTTCATGCTCGACTCGGGATACATGCCCTTGACAGGCACGATGTGCCTCAGGCTCGGGTCTGAGCTGGGCTGTGGGAGCTCCGGCTCGCTGGGGTGCGGGCGGGAGAAGTATGAGATGAGGTGGAGGTGCTGGCCCTGAGAGGTGGTGATGCTGAACGACTGCTTCATGAGACCGTCGGCCTTGTACCGGTACCCGTCGGGCTCACCGTCGTCGTTGTCCTCGTCGCTACCGCGGCCAGAGTCTGGTGTCTTGCCGGCGCTCCTCCGCGATGCGCCAAAGCCGCCGCCACGCTTGCCCTCCATCTCCCGGTACGTGAGGAAGCTGCCCGAGACCCTGCTGGCACTCCATGACTTTCCGTCTGTCCACCTGCGCATGCCGGCTTCCCTCTCATCCCAGACGAAGACGGACCCGGACCGGATGGACTGGCGCTCCTTTTCTGATAACCTGCGCTGCACCCGGGGCAGCAGGCCAAGCCTGCAGGCCTCGAAGAGTTTGATCGCATCTGCGGGGGTCCGCACGAGGCCGTGGTATGTTTCCATCATGTTGTTTTGTCTCACAGCCATGTGTTTGTCTGTAGGGAGGGGGAGGCTGAGGAGGCGACCCCTTTTTTTGTTTTTTTGTTTGGTTGGTTGTTTGGCTGAGGAATGGGAAGACGTGAGAGGAGGGTCAGGACCCAGCAGTGTGGCAGGCTGCTGAAGTTCCTAAATACAAATGCAGCCGAAATCTATACTAGATGGCCCCCAGATCTGCAGGGTGGGCCCGCTATTCGAATCGAGAAAAGTAACTTTTAAAATATGGTTGTCTGGATAGGGCACCAACACCCTGTCCTGCAACTCAGGAGGAGCGAGGCTTGCGCGGCGCTATGTCAATCGCCCCACCGGGAGGAGCAGCCCGGCTGATCGGCCTTTGATTGGCGTTGTCGCGCTGCGAGGTGCGGCTGGCAGGGGCTGCGTGAAGGGGGAGGGGCCGCAGGCAGTGAGGTGAGGTGAGCAGACCCCTTGTGAGGCCCAGGGAGGCTGGCCCCGTGGCTTGAAATTTGCTGTGGAGGGCTGCCGTGGATCTCGTGGTATTGCTGTTTCTCCTCTTTAACGGGCAGTGATGTTAGTCCCGGCCGATCCCAAGGGTAGTCGAGATACGATTGACGATGACGGCAATTCGATGTCAGGGAGCGAGGTTGCGCGATGCTTTAAAAAGAAAACGCACAGGGAGAAGAGAGCCGAGAACAGACCAGAGGCGAGAAAGGGGTCTAGGCCTGAGTGTGAGCGTGAGCGTGTGGGTGTGTACATGCTATGTATGACGGCAACAAGCTGAGGGTGACGAGAAGGCGGATGAGGTGTGTGTGTGTGTGGGTGCGTGGGTGTGTGTGGGCGGTGGAGGGTGCGATTCATCAAAGTCTCAGACGTCCGACCAAGCCGGTGGAGGTGTTTGTCCTTCGAGACACACAGGGTGACAGGCTTCTCTGATGGGAGGATGGGACCGTTTAGAAAGCTTGGCCCTTTGTGGTTGTGAAAGTGCGAGCGAGCAGTGTAGGCCTGCAGGAACTGCGTGTTTGTGCGCGCGCACATGTCAATGTATATGTAAGTGAGTGTACATGGCAGAGCCGGTCAGTCCTGACACACGGTGCCGCACAAAACACTTGCATATCCACCCTGGGACACGACTACACGCAATCCAGGGAGCCGGCCCGGTGGGTAATCGGGAGAGCACAGGAGGGCATTGAGGGCCAGCAGCGGCCAAAACATGCAGCAGTCTCCGTACAGTGACATGATGATACGGTGCTGGGCTGGCTTGGCCCTGGGGCCACTCTTCCTTAGCAAGGGACGGTGCTAGTGTAGTGTAGGCTCGTGGTAATTCCGAGCCAAGTACCAAGCAGACTCCTTGGTGCCATGCCAAGCAGTGTGCCCAGACTTAAAAAAACGGGGCCGGATGAGTGAGCATCGTATGCTGTCAGGCAGTGCGATACGGTACGGTACATGGTACAGTACGTACACATACACACAGGACAGGGCGGATCCCCCCTGGGCAAGGTTGAGCTTGTCGTCTTTATTGCCCACCCAGGTCAGGGTTTGCCATCGCCCGAGATGCCTCCAAGGGCATACTAAGTAAATCATTCGCCAGGCAGTCTGGGTCGGTGTGTGGGTACTGGGTATTCTTTGATCCAGAGAGCCCTTCCGTTCTTAGCAGGTCCCACGGTCCTTGCATGCCTCCCGAGATTTGACTGGTCGGTGGATGCGTGGACATCGTAAATATCAGGGAATAAAGAGACAATGGGACCAGAAATAAGGGGGCTAGGGGCGTTGACGAGTGTCGGTTCTGGGTCACTGTCGTGCAACGATGTGACGTGCGGCCCGGAGCTAGCAGGAGCAGGACACAGGCAAGACAGAGAAAAACCAGAAAAAGACGAGAAGTTAAAATAAACGGCCGAAAGGCCGAACCAACGGCATACAGGCGTTGCACACGGGAGAGGCTCGGAGGTGGGTATGGAACGGGGATGGGGATAAACAAGTGGATATGCCGCAACAGAGATGGATATCAAGGTTGGCGCGGGAAGCACCAAGGGGGATCGCCATTGTCACTGTCACCGTCATGGGGATAGGTAACAAGAGGCAGGGCCCATCAGGCCAGACGAGCTGACTCTTGGGCAGCAGGCGGTGGGTTGAGGGTTGGAGGATGATGAGTGTGATGAGTGAGGGGGGGTTTTTTTTTGGCCATATGTCGACCTGACCAGTCAGGTCAGAATTTAGGGGCTGGCTGGCTGGCCGCTTGTTTGCCCGCTTGGTGGCTTGCTCACATGTGCAGAGTCTCGTGCTCGGCAGTATATTCGGGAAGCCCGTTCTTTGAGCCTCATCTCAACTCTCAAACCCTCACATGCCTGACATCTCTGTCATCTCAGCTGCCACGGGGACGGGAACCAAGGGCGAGGAGCACAACACACAGCTTTGCGTGCACACACACTGCGCCTGCCTGTCCTGTGAGCACTGCATGATGGATGATGTGTACGTGTGCGTGTGCGCTCGAGGCTGACTGTTGGTCGGGCCCAGGCGAACGTCGTAGCAGGAGCATGGTCCGATCCGGGCCAGGGAGAGGCCAACAGGAAAGGGCGTGTCATCGCGAAGTGGCGCTCGCCTGCCTTCCCTTGGTTCAATAGACCTGAGGCCAAGCCGAGCTGACCTGGGTCGGTTCCCACTGGGGAGAGGGAGGCCGGGCCAGGCCAGACCAGGCTAAGGGGGTGGCGGGACGGAACAGGATGGGGATGTGATGCGGTTGTTGGTGCAGTACGTGCGTGTTGGTGAGAATGCAGATGCAGATGCAAATGTGACGGGTCTTCAAGGGCACGAATAATGCATCCGAGTAGGGGTTACGCGTACCTGTTCAGGCGGCTTTCTTTTCTCGTAGCGGTTGTGTTGCCAGTCGGGGTTGGAGGAGGGCGAGATGCTGTTTGCAGGTCTGGCGATCCAGGGCCGGGTGTCGCAGAATTTAAGGTTAATTCGGGTTATTTTCGGACACACTGCCAGCGAGGAGCAAATGTGTGTGTGTTGTGTGAGTTGTGTGTGTGTGTGTGTGTGTGTCTGAGTGCAGACTAGTTCCAAGGCTGAAGGTGGCGGAGAAGCTGATGAGATTACTCTAGAATAAATAAACCCAAAAGAGTCGAATCTTTGATGGCCAGTGTGGTTGTGGTGTGCCGTCCCGTTGGACAGGGAAGAAGAGGTTCAAAAAGAATTAAAAGTACCTCGAGGACGAGACTCCTGCCACAAACGGTCCAAGGGCAATCAATGTACTCCGTACCTCTGTTACCCTTGGGCTGGCTGGTCCCGGTGCAGCAAGCAACGACACACGGCCAGACAAGTCGTGTCAGGCAAGAGGGCAAAAGCTTGGCTCAATCCCTAGGTGGCCTTGGGCTGCTGCCGCTAGTTTATTCACCCAGATTAGCGTCTTTGCCTTCCTTTTACTGGAACACAATGAGTCGCTCAAGCGTTAGGGATCTGCGCATCCGCAATTGGGATCGGGTGGGGGGGTATTTTTGGGCCCCGGGGTCTCCCATATTGGGACCCCTCCATGAGACAGGCATGTACACAGTAATAGGAAGGGGGTCTTTGCTGAGCACAGAGACGACAATTGGAACATATTTTCTTCTTGAGGCGGATGAGGGCGTGATTGCGCTAACAAGCTATTCTGGCCGGGAGACATAGTGCAGTGTAGTGTAAGTGAGGGGAACGATCTGGGCCCTGGGGTGGCTTATGTGGCTAGATGGTGGATTTGATGATGCTGACGCTGGTGATGGTGTGTGCAGTGCGTGCGCAGCTCGGGACGTGGGAGGGAGGAGGACATTCATCCACACCCATCATCCCATCATCCGTGATCCCTCAATCTCACTCTTAATCTCACTCGTCCTTCTTCTTACTTAGCTGGCGTGATGGCGTTAATTACTCACATTCACCGTCTCCAGCGACCTCTTCTCGCGCGTGGGGGCCGCGAACTAAAGAGACGACTCGAGACGCCCCAATGACCTCGGCCAAGAAACCCCCGGGCTATTGTTGGAGCGATCTTATGGAGTGATTTATCTCAGATGCTGCAGGCCTCGTGGTGCGGTGCGATGCGAGCCCCAGCACAAGCCAAGCCGGCCAACACGGCGTCCGCCTCTGGAGCCAACAGCCAACGGGCCAACGAGCCAACGAGCCAACGAGCCAACGTAAATGTAACGCACGCGGCCGGGCTTGGGCGGTCGAGTCCCGGCGGATACCTATGGTTCCAAAATAGAGTCTGGTTCGGTCCTTGTCTCTGGACGACAGGCACACAGCCCAGGTGTTGGTTTTGACCATCAGCGCATACCGACGCCGAGGACAACAAAAGGCCGTCCTCAAGGTATCGGTTCCTTCTCTGGATCCTGCGATTTACCTATGAGGCTGACGGGTGTGCGGTTTCGGTCCCTCTTGTCCTCTTGGCCGTCCTTGTTTCTGACTACGCTGCTTTCTTGTCGCTGCTGCTGACTGCCGCTCTTGTCGCCCTCGGGGAGGGTGGCGGATTTGTATGTACGGGTGGTTCGATCCCACGCCCTCTATTTCTCCTTCCGGACAGTGGGGGGTAAGTCGACGGATGTTTGTTGACGCAATAGAGTCTGGGGGGATCCACAACACAGGCCTGTGCTTCCGAGATATATGATATCAAACACGGAGTATTTCCAGCGCCCGTGGCGGCCTCGGGGTCCCAGCAGTCAGGTTGAGCTCAGAGCCAAGCCTTCGTCTTGGATCTCTTGGGCGAAACTTGGGATGACTTGGTGTCAGATGCCAGAGCCAACGCCAGTGCGCAGCTGCCCTGTGCGAGGGCGAGAAATCGAGGCTGTGCAGGTCTCGCGGCCCTCTGTATTGTTACAGAGACACCAAGGCGCTTCCGGGTAATCAAACTAGTCTCGGTGGTCTTGGGACGGCGACTGCAGGCAAAAGGAAGAGTCTTGACTCTCTTGGCGCCACCTCTCCCTGCTGATCGGACCCCGTATCTTGCTCAATGCTCTGCGACTCTGTTGGACACCCGCCTTTTTTTTCTTTACTTTTTCCTTGTCTCCCTCCACCACCCTTGGACTATTGGTGCAAAGCTAAATGGCGTGCCGAATGACTCCTGCACCTACCTGAACAGGAGGCAGGACAGGAAAGAAAATAAGTTCAAGGGGTAAGTAATTAGCTTGGATATGCCGTGTCCGGCCGGGGCCTGGGCCCGCCGTCTACCCAGCCGGCCCAAAGCTTGAGGGACGCGCGCTACTTCCGGACTGCGCGAGTCCCCCATAGGGCTTGCCGGCCCAGGCTGCACCAACAGAGCAGGGGATTTAGGAGCAAGCAAAAGAAAAAGGTTCAACGTTGTACAAGGGGTGCTGGCGGCAACACGGCAGCACGGCAACCTGGTCGCCAGCTAGGCAGACTCGCGGGTTACAGTTTGAAACGTGCTGAACGTCGAAAAGCTTGGATTTGATCTTCACCAAGATCCTCGCCAAGACAAACCTTAATCCTTGGTCTGGTCCTTGTGACGGTCTAAAAACAGCGATGGCGAGCCGGCCGCCAGGTTAGAGTTTTTGTGCCGAGCGGTGCGAGCAGGTTGCAGTGGGTGTGATGATAAAAAAGTAAACACACTAGACGGGCTGGATGACTTGTGAGAAATGAGCGGTCGAAATAAGGTTGATATTAAACTCACACAGATGGTATTAATTAAGCTTACCGCCGGTCAAATGCCCAGCCCAGCACAGCACACACGCCCGCCCACCCAAGCACGCGCGACAAATGGTTCGCGATCGGTGAGATGATGACGTTGCTGTTAATTTCGTGAGCCCTTTGCCCTCTTGCTGTCTCGGTTCGCTCGGCTCGGCGCTGCAGGCTGGTGGCTGGCCAGCCTTAATTAGAGTCTTATCACTATCACTGGGAAGATTTGTTGTCTCGTAGCCTAAACTCAAAAAGGGAGGCACCAACTCTCGGCGTGTTCGTCCTAGCCTATCCTACAATCCTGCTCTCAAGTTTCTGTGGTTGACGGCTCTCGATACCGGATGCTAGCGAAGCGGGTGATCTTTTAGTGGGGCCTCTGTCCTTTTGGTCTCAGCTGGGACGACGGTGGTGGTGGTGTGGGGNGGGGCTGGACTGAGTCGGTTGTTCTTGTACGTGTGATCATCTTCTTGCCAGACAATGAGTCAAGGCCAAGGGAGTTAATTAGAAAGGACACTATTGTATACTATGCATCTTGAGGCAACGAGTCAACCGGGAAGCACAGGCACTCTCAAGACAAAACCGGAATGTGGGATACGTGAAAGCGAGGCATGAGGCGGCTGAACGGCTGGCTGGCTGGCTGGCTGTGTGTTGCTTGGCCTCGTATCGCCCCTTCTCTGCCTGCTCTCGGCGGGGAGGCCCCGAGGACAAGACGAGACCCGTCACGAGCAAGGCGACTTGACGGACCAAAGAGGAAGATCGGTGAAGGTGAAAATGAAAGGCGTGTCCAGGGGGCCTAGGCATGCCCTCGGGCCCAGCTCGAAAGGGGCACCAAGACCAGGCCAAGCATGCGCGATCAGCAGGAGCCAAGCAAACCAAGCAAACCAAGCAAAGTGCCAACGCTGTGTGGCCAAGCCCGGGGCGGCCACAGGTGTACGCATCTGTTGCTCGCACCCCGGGTCCCGAGGTCTCCTAGCGCTGCCGGGCCTCAGGCCTCTCTGGAGTACTGCCCTGGGGCACAAGGTTACGCAGGTACGATACTTTGACTCGACGGAACACGGCATGGATGGCAGTCCATGGTACATGTGTGACATGACACGACAGGACCGGGGGGGGGGTTGTGCTACCTCGTTATCATCAAGATCATCCAGATTCCACGTTCCTTCCGATTTGCCCTTGTGTCACTGTCGGTGTGGCTTGGAAACCCAACAAGAGGGACAAGACACAAGCAGAGGAAGGGAGTGAAATGTAGGGGGCTTGGCTGACGACGCCGAACCTGACGTGGGAACATGGTTTAATTTCAAGCTTATTCCACCCCCCCCCAGCAGACGCCGCTGGCATTGCCCAGGGCCTAGCTCGACGCCTCCCTGGATCAGATGCTACCTCGGGCGCTCTGCCAAGACGTGCTAAGGATAACCTTCTTTTGTCTCCCAGCCGGTCGGACTGTGGTTACCCGTCATTGGGTAGGTGGCCTGCCTGCCTGCTCGGTGGTCCTCCTGAAGAATCCTGCTGATCCTCTCGTTGTCATGTATCTGATAGTTGCTGCCGTGTCCTTGACACACAATCCGGTCCTCTTGTTATGCGAAAAACTCCATCCCCGTACGTTGCGATCCCGTATCCGCGTGAGCATGACCCGGGTGTGAAGCCAGCCAGGCATCGACCGTCCTGCTCGACTGGGTCGACGCCCCCTTCACGCAGCACAGGCTGGGAAAAGAGTTGACGTCCTGTGCAGCATCGCGTATCAGTACCGCAGTGCCCAGCTTGTCCTCCTGTGGCCAGCCGGCATCGCCAGAGAGGCCGAGATCGATGAGGCCGTAGTTCTGGCGGCTGCCTGCCTTCCCGGGTCGATACCAGCGATTCCGCTCTGCACTCCCGTGCGTACGGGTTGTAGGACAAGAACCTTATTGCTCGGTACCCCCGGTTTGCCTCGCACAGAATCCTCGCCGAGTGTCGGGGTCACAGAGTGGTAGCCTGGCCGAGGCCCAACGTGAACAGGTCAGACACGGGCATTGCACAAGAGATGCTGACCTGATCCTTGGGGCCGTAAGCACGCCATCTCCTTCCCCATCCGGACATTTCCTGCGAGCGGGAATGCAAGTAGGGGCAGAAGTAGGACCACCCGTTCCTGGATGGAGGTGTCGTGGTGAGATCAAGAAGAGAGACAATCTCCCGGGTGGCGGACGATGGGGCCTCGCAGGATGCAGCCCGGCCCTGATTGCCAAGTCTTATCCTCTCGCTGGCTTGTTTTAATGTTGGACTTCTTATCGTGGATTGAACTGCACGGATCCTACCATCTCAATATTCCCCTCCGGACCCTTTCGTCCTGGGACCGTAGCTGTCACGGGGTCGAGCCTGAACGTGGCGTCCCACGAGGCCAAGCCAATGGCTCAGCCAAGGTTCTAGGCTCAAGCATCACGGTAGGAACCCATTCATTATCTATCATCTCCTGACAGCCAAGCACATCAGCGGAGAGCAAGGACGGGATGATCGAGGGTTGCCGGATACGGCAATCGACCTCTTCCACCCGGACAGCTGAGTGGGACCGGCCCGGCTGGCCCTCTTTCGCACTGACAGCCACAATTGTCTAGCTGGGCTGGCTGGCTGGCTGGCTGTCCGTCCGTCGACATGTTGTGTTGACACTATCGCTGACTCCCTGCAAGGTGTCTCCGAGCCATGAGTGCGCGCACGTCCGCCAGCGCCGGCAGAGACAAACCCTCGCGCGCAATGGGCAGCCTACCAACCTGCAGGCTAATCTAATGCCCCGAGATCAGCACCGTCACATCTGCCCGATCTGCCACTCATGATATGCTGCGGAGATGGAAAGGTGCGACGATGCAACCCACACGGACGGTCGCACCACACAGGGCACCCCCTTGGCACCAGATGCCGAGCCGATTATCCGCCTCTGCACCGGCTGCAACGGCTGGCTGTCTCCTGTGGTTGGAGGCATGTGCTCGTTGTGTGCCCTCTTCCCTCCCGCTACTGTCTCTGTCTGCGACTCCCAGCCGGGCGCAGCCACATTCAGACGGGGGACTGGCGGAACAGGCGGCAGAGAAGGGCTGGCTGTCAGGGTGGCTTTCGCGACACCAGTTCCTCTCAGGTCACAAGACAAGCCTTTTGATACGTCTCATCTCACCTTGTTCACCCCAGAGATGGACAGGCAGACTCGTCCAGTGCCACCTTGGCCGGCGCACCAAAGGTCGCCGCATCGAGTCACGGGGCAACCGTTTCCGGCGTGCGCGCCCTTACGGCCATTAAGCCTCCGTTCTTTGTTTGTTTGCTCTCTCCACGTGACGAGGCCCGTTGGCCCGTGGACGGGGCGCCTCGTATACCTCTGACGCCGCCTCCCCTATGCTGCCCGTGTCTCAAGCCATGTATCAGACCATGGCCCACGGGCGAGTGCACGTCATCCATCCTGCGATATCAGAACTGCAAACCTCGTGCCCCCCCCCACCCCGTCGTCTGCAGACCCGATATCATCCCATCTCACGAGAGCGCACCCCGTTGTCTCGAGCACCCACACAGGCAGCTGAGGCCAGACATGCTACATGGCGAGACACACGCAACGCGCAAGCAAATGGCCGACTGAGAAGCGGAACCGCCCTCTCTATCGTCAAAACCACACTGGGGGGCAGAACACGGCCCACCATAGCCGGGCCCCACCATCCTGACAATATTTTTTTTTTGCGGCCCCGAGGCCAGCAACCCTACCTGTACTTGCCTCGCCCAAGACCGGGCTGCCTGCCTCGTGCTAGTCAGCCTCCTATTCACTCACCATCCACTTATAGTGTACTGTGTAGTAGTATATACAAGCCTGTCTCACACACTTCACCCCCACAGAGGGGCCCGCCGAGGCGGCCAAGGGCATAACTCCCAAAGCGGAAATGTCTTGCGTGCCGAAGCCAAACCCCCAATCCGTAACCTTACCTTTTAAGCGTCTTTTAACAGTGGCCGCTTTTGTGGGGCCGGGATCATCATGATCGTCGCTCTCTCGGTGGGGCCCCCCCTCTCTGTTGGGGGCCTCGTAAGCTGGTAGGGAACCCCCTTGATGGGCCTTGGCACGATGACATTGTTCCCCGGTTACTCTTGTTACATTCAGGGAATGGGACTTTTTCTTTTCTCCCCGGGCTGACTGGCAGACCCGTGTTGTAGATGTATTTCAAATGAGAAGAAGGGACGGGGGGGGGCGCGATCAAATAGAAGACCATGGGAAGGGCTCGCTGCCGCAGGAGCTCACCAACAGGACCAGGACTTCCCTGAGGATGTATAAAGTTTCTTCTGGCTTGCTCCCCCTGAGCACGCTGCGGTTACTATACGTACGAAGCAGTGAATATAATCCCGTAATTCCGTACGCCCCCGGGGCTGCTGTCGAAGGTGTGTGTACCCATTTACCAAGGCCCCTTGTTCGTTTCGCAGGGGAAAAAGGCTATACATCCTTTCACCTGGATCCCAAACGTTAAATCGTGTTGTATTCTTCCTATTGGCAATTGCGGACCACCAGGTCACGCCTTGCCCGATTTGTTAGCAACAACACCTCGAGTGGAGAAGTTCACATCTATACTGTACACCAACTCTTGGGATCCTGGAGGGAGGTGTAACTGTGTCATCTTGCATGGGCAAACCGGCCCCAGAAGAGCCCCGCCGCCGCAGGTTTCAACGGCACTGGTGCGTGCGTGTCGTTGCGCGCGACGGGCGGGCACACCAACTCGGTAGCACGGTGCTTGCTCCACACACAACAGGACCCGCCGCCGCGGACATTACCGCTTGGGTCGGGTTCGAGCTTGTCCTGCCGAACCGATAATGGTGGGCGACAGGAGACAAGACGAGGGCTACACTACACCCGTGAGCCTGTTCTTCCCTGGGGGCCCTCGAGAGCGCAGATAACGCCCCACTGGGTGGCCGAGGGCTTGCCCGATGGCTGCCGGCGCCTCGTGCGGTGAGCACGACCACATGCTGCCGGCCCCCGGGGGGGAAGCAGGATGGGGGCCCGCCGCCGGCGGGGNCCCCCCCCGGGCCAGAGGGAGACAAACGGCCGTTGTTGATGGCAGTGCGGAGGGGGCCCCATGTTGCGCAGGACTGTTGCAAGATGGTGTCACACCCCGCTGGTGCGATGCCGTCGGCCGCCAGACGGCAGGGCTTTCATCTTCGGGGTGACGAGCGTCCCTCGCCACATCGGTAGTGTATTCGACTTGGCCTCCCAAGTTTTCCCGGTGCTAATTCCATCCGCGCAGGATCGGGTCACATGTGCGCACTGGTGGCCCGAGGCCCGTGAGGTTCGGCCTATAATAAGCAAAGCAGGGCCCGGGGGATGCGGCCGTATGCAGGATCTAGGTGGTTTTCCATGCCCGTGGACGAAAGCTCTACCCAATCTCACGGCGCCGGGGCGCGAGCGAGATTGGGTGGTAATAAGCTTAATTCGCTCCCGCGGTGTCAGTAGAGAGCTTGACCGCCTCCCGTGTGAGCCGCCGGGTATAGTTGCCCCCCCCCCTCAGACGGGTCTCGTCGGTGGAGCTGATGTCTGCGGAACCTGCCCTGCCCCTCGCACCGTCATCTTGGTGTCTGCCCCCGGCGAAATGTTATCCCACGGGGGGAGTGAGTTATTACGCCTGAGGGACTGCGCGCAGCAGAGAGATTGTCGCACAGAGGTTTACCCGAAGATAAGTGTATATCATTTCCTCACCCGAGATTGGAATACCAGACGGACGCACTGGCCGCGCCGGAACCCTGCCGTGGGCTGCATCAGCCACCTGAGGTCATTATCTCAATGCTGGGTGGGCTTTTCTGTGGGGTCCGGTCCTGTAATTGCCCATCGACGACGGCGCCATGTCGGCGGTTGGCCCAAGCACGCAGAAAACGTCCCCGGCTACAACAACAGCTCGCCGGGTTACATCACCAGGCAGGACGTGTCACACCGTGCGACTCTTGTTGGTTCTTGTTGGTTCTTGTTGCAGTTGGCACCAGAGAGCCGTTGGCGCTGTGGCCGATCGAGCCAACAATCTTGCGCCCGAGTCTTCTCGTCCGTGCCTAGTGTAGTTTGCTGGTCAGACAGGATCGTCGCCTCTGCCCAAGGATGGCGGCCGCCCCCCCCCTCCCCCAACTCCAGCCACAGCGTCGCATCGAAAGCATGTGCTGCATGAAACATCCCATTGAGGCTGAGAGAAAATCTTCGTCCCAAGCTCTGCTATGGCCCTAAAACAATGTTGTGATGGCGCTCCATCTTGGGGAGCAGGGCGCTCGTCCGGGATGGGTCTACGCGAGTTCGCTGTGTCTCAGGGCAGGCCGATCAAATCAAACTGCGCCTCTTGTGAGGCCGATTTCGAGAACTCACCCGAGGGGGGCGATCAGACCACACGTAGGTTTCAAACAGAGGCCAGCTAGAATTAGCCTGCAGAATTAAAAACAATATACACGGCGCGATAGACTATATGCAGTGGCTGAGTGGGCGGTAAGGGAAAACCATATTTCGCCATGCAGAAGGTGTATATTCGTGGAACCGCACGCAGCCTCGAGATCTATCTCAAACCACATGGTCGGAGTAGTTTGAAGGGGGGGGGTGTGGGTGCAAGATGCCCCCAAATTAGAATTTGCAGACAGGGAAAGAGGACTCCTTTTTTTGGGCTGGAAAAAGGGGGGGGGTGTGGTCGAAAGGGGGGTCTGGAAGAAAACAAAAGGACGTGCACAAGGTTCCCGGGATTGTTGGTCGTTCAAAGAAGGTTGTCATGCATTGGCGGCGCCCGAACCTTAATGAGCTTAATGGCGAGCTTAAATCTCTTGGTGGCCTTGCTGCCCTTTCGACTGTTGGGCCAGTGCCAAGACGACGGGAAAAAAAGCCCACCAGCCAACGGACCAGCCACAACCAACGACCGCCCAACCCTATCAGCGTCCGGCAGCGAAAACACGGTTTTCCAATCTCAGACGCACACGCTATCAGTCCCCAGCACAGAGCCTCAGTTGTGCCGCCAAGCCTGCACCACCCTCAGCCTGCTGGTCCTCTGGCATCCCTTTCTTGGCAGTAGTTTGAGTACTGTGCATTCATTCATCTTATCTTTGCCGGGGCATGCATACCCCGAGTCATGCCCATCACCACCTTGAAATGTATGCATGATACGTATACAATACCACATGCCTAATCTCATCAGGCCTGGGCACACAAGCTTTGTCGTCCTTATTTTGGTCCATCGCATCTTTAGTGCCTATTATAGTTCGTGCCCCCAAGCCCTAGCCAGCGCACAACAAACCTCCCCCCCTGCCTGCTCACTGCCTGCATCGAGATACGCTTCGATGGATTACCGGACAAGCTCTGCCTTACAATGTTGTTGTGTTGTTCTACGCCTGCCTACATATACACAGTCCATTGTCCGGGGTGCGATTCGGGTGCGCGCGATGCCGTCTTGGCTCCTAGCTCCACGTGGTCAGCATCTCAACCCCCCCCCCCGCTTCCTTTCCCCCGGGGCGTCGGGTGCGCACGTGTTGTGTTCGTGAGGTTGTGCGCACAGCCGATAGGCAGTGCCGCGTCGGTGGTCAGCACCAGACCATACAGGATAACACGGCCGGCACATGCACGGCCTGAACAAGCGGGGTGTCTCGATGTTTGGGGTTAGGCTATCTAATAGTAGGCCGTCCCAGACGGAGGCTATCCCATAGCTGTGTGGTCGCAATCCCGACTAGGACGGTCGTGCCACCAGGCAATCGATGCCATGGCGTCGTCGTGCCCGCTATCTCTTGGGGCCTGCCGGCCGGGGAACCGGAGCCCCCCCCTACCGTTTGCCCATTACAACGATAGATAGGTGATGCATTGAGAAGTACGGGTTCGGCGGCGGCTGCTCATGGGATCACACACCCGCGATCATCAACCTCATTACGGAGTCACATCCGTCGTGGCAGCCTATGGGTGTGGAGGGATCACCCAAGATCCGATGCGGCTTATTCAGGCCGCCCCTGCCAGATTACCGAGTTGGGCCGAAAATGTTGAAAAGGCAGCTCGGCGTGCTGGTGTTGTGCGTGTAACATATGCGAGTGCGCCCGCGCCCCAGCCCTCTGCGTCGTGGTGTCCACGTCTGAGCTGCCAATCCATGTCTCGGCCAGCCGCGCGTGTCGAGCAGCGTCGCACGCGACCGTGGCATTGTGAATCCGTGCCCGCCCCTCCTGCGGAGCCATGAATCAACAAGTTGGGCTGTGACGGGCGGCCGACGGCTTCCGATGGTTCTGCTTTTTGTTCTATTCTCATCGCAAATCGCCCTCGGGGGTGGGCAGCCAGAACATTGGTGGGGGGCCCTCTGCGCACTCGCTTGTCCGGATCGTATGCAGCCCCGTGTGCCCTATTGAAAGGGCTGATGCGGATGGTGACACGAGGCTTGAGCCGGTGTGATCAGGCTCTCTGGTGCGTGGGGATGCACCTGGTGTGAGACAGAGGCAGACTAAAAGCAAGACGAGGCCCGATGGCGCAGGCGGGCAGCCCTATGGCATGAGATAGAGTTGTCGGCCCATGCTGTGCGATTCCTGACATGCATGTCAGATTTGGATCCTCGGTGCACCCACCACATGCCGGCTGAGAGTGGGCGTCTATCAGGTGGGGCTCGGAACTCGCACTGGTTCGCTCGCAAGCATGTGCCGGCTCCAGCTTTGTCAGATATTTCTCATATTGCTCGGGGGCGTGGCGTGCATGCGATATGCCGCCAGTTATCTGCGGCGCAACGGACGGATGCGGCAGTGCGGCAGGGCAACGAGGAGCTGACTTGACCCGACCCTCTTCCACCCTGTGGGCCCCGAGATCTGACAGCCTTATTATTATTTGCTGCCGTGCAGGCAGGGAGGGGTGGTGCCGGAGGCGTGGTGACCGCACTCCAAACCATCGTTGCCAGTCGCGTCAAGTCATCCTTGCCTGCCTCACACCAAGCCTCTTGATGCCCCGTGCCGTCTGCACCCACGCTGCCCGCCGACCCCCCATACCTGCACGTACTGTGTGTAGTTGCTTCCTGCGCGGGGACTGGCTGACTGGCGCCGCGCCAGTGCCAATGTTGGCTGGCAGGATGCGCGAGGGAGCCCAGGCAACAGCTGTCATGCCCGTGTCTCAGCGTGGTACGATGCCCGGAGCGCGAGGCTCTCGGCTCGGAGAAATTACCAAGGCAAAAGGAATGCAGCCCACGGCAACGCACGCACGACACAGTGTGAGCCTGACACGGGCCCGACGAGATCCGTCACTTCCGCACCTGGGCCTGACAGGAATGCGTATGCTGGCTGTGCTGTGTGTGCTCGGAGACCGTGACCAAGGGGAGAGGAGCCAAGGGCCTCACGGGAAGGGCATCTCGTCTCGCACACCCCTCGGGCTCGAAACCACGTCGGTTTCCACATCAGCAAGCACAGTCCTCCGCCCTCGCCCTCTGGGAAATCCTCGGCAGTTCCTGGAGCCAGAGGTGTCAACCTGCACAGTAGGACCCGCACGTGTGTCTTCCGCCAGCGCGAATCAAGTCTAGTACTCCGTATAGGTCTTGCGCTTCAATCCAGGAAAAATTTTAAGCTCGCTCGCTTGCTCGATATGGGTGGGCCTTGACAGAAGAGTCCCCAGCTTTCCTGCCGTCTACCCGCCTGCCCGCTGCCGCCGCCGCCCAGAGGAATGAATGAATGGTCGCGTGTGGCCGAGGAGGGATTTCGCCCCAGCACCAACCAGCTTCCTTGTCGGTCACATCCCCCCCCAGGCCAGGCCAGGTCGGAAGAGAAAGGATGTGTCCATCGACTGAGAGTTCTGGGCTGGGCGATGGAAGAGAAGGAAGCGACGGCCACGACGAGTTTTGCTCACCTGTCCCATTCCTATTTCCGTTTATGGGCCGGGGAGTGGGGAGGGGGGTGCGCATGGCGACAACAAGTATGATATCAAGGCACGCCTGGTGTTGGCCAGGTCCTCGCGGAGAAGCGGACGTCACGGAAGCTCGGCAGAGACCTGCACGACAAAAAGTACACCTGTCAGTATACTCTGCCTTGGCCCCCGTCTGCTCGTTGGCCCAGTCATGCCGGGCGTGCATGACACATGGCGCCGACTAATCACCACCCAATTTGGGAGTTGCCAGCCAAGGTTTTCTTGGTGAGGACGACCATCACAGCCTCAGTCACTCACCTATACTACTATGTACGGTGGGGACGGGACAAACTTTATCCACAGGGAGACATCCTGTGCATTTGTCATGTCAGATATGGCACCTCTACATGGTACAAAAGACCACCCAGCCCCTGCCAGCCCTTTGTTCCCAGCGTTTGCCGCCGTTCCTAATCCCGGCCTGCAGAACAAGCTTAATTCGAGGACTTGTTTAGCGCGGAGCCAAGGGTGGAGCTCCAATGTGTGCACATGGACTCGCACGCACTGGGGAGGTCCCACTGTGATCCGAATGTGGTTTCATGCCAGCTTGGTTTTCCGGGATTGAGTCTCCCTCCCATGGGCTCATCGCCTGAGCGAGCATTCAGGCTGCCAGCAGGGGGTCGTCAGGGGAGACGGTATCATGTGGCTTGGGGTCACCAACGCCATGATTGGAGTCAAGTCAACAAACACGGACAGTGGTGGCTTGGGACGGTTTCCGGATGGCAGCACTCTGTTACCAGGGGGGGCCTCGTCAGGCGTGGGCTATCAGAGTACCAAGTCCTCGGGTACAAGTTCTTGGCAACAAACAGAGAGACTCTGAATGAACCAACAGGGAATGTGGCAATTGCCATGTGTGATCAATGGCTCCCAGCCGAGCGGAGCCGCTAGAAGCCAGGCTTACGCGGCCCAGTTCAATAAAAGGGATCCAAAAGCCAGCCAGCCACGCCAGTTGGGTCCGGGTTAATTTGTGAACCCCGGCCTCAAAAGTTGACAGCATCCCCATGGCCGGTGCTTGGGACGCCTCAAATGCGACCTTGGTAGAATCCCGTCCAGATAGCCCGCGGACATGCATACTCTTTCGAGCACGTACAGCGAGGGATGCTTCGTCGGCCAAGAATTGACTCGGCACATGTGTGCCTGGACGTAGCTGTAGATATGCTCGACGCTCTGGAGCCTGGCAGTTCAGAGCCTGGCAGTTCAATGGGGCTTTCAAGAGACATCTCGGGCAGGCTTCTGAGCTCCGAGGAGGTGAGCTGAATTTAGGGCTTGCAATGCAGACCCTTGAGAGAATTCGCAATTCCTCTTGCTCGTGCCGCCCATTCTCCGATCGTTCCGTACGAGTACCGTGGAACACCAAACCAAAAACGAGGTCATTTCCATCAAGCTGCCCGCTTTTCGTCCACTCTGCCCAGGACATTAATCTCGTCTATAGTGCAAGAACAAGATTAAGCTCTGCGACCCCCCCTCCAAATCTGCACGCCCTGCATAAGGTCAAAGTCAAAACACACGAAAGACAGCGAGCGCCCCGTCTTTTGTGCATAAAATCCCATCAGGGACCACCGCCGCAAGTGCTCACCACACGCTCCACATGGCGAACTGCGGGCGAAGCTTTTCCAGAAGCATCTGAGACGTTGACAGGCAACAACGTGCTCACGTATGGTGGTAACCCTGATACTATAAGCCTTTTCTCAAACCCGCGATCAGCGGGAATGGGTTGTGCCCGCGAGCCCACGCCATACCAAGCCGCGTCAAAAGATTGATCTTCGTCTGAGCTTGTTTAAACTCTGTCGCTCACCCGTTTGATGCCGTCCCTAGCGCCCTTGTGGTCGGTGGGACACGTCGTCTCTCAGTCTCGAGATACCCCCCTTTCGCCCCGGCTGCGGAACCTGATGATCCCTTCAAGACGCCTGAGCCCCTCGAGTGAACCGCCAAGTTTCTTGAGCTCGCAGATCTTCAATTTTCTCATCCCTCTGTTCATTACCTGCCCCTATTTTGATCGGAGCCTCGACAGCTGGTGTGATGCGATGCATCGATTCATGTTCAGAGGGGTCTGCCCCGAGCACAGCGCTGGCCTTGAGCACAAGCCAAAACAATCGATGCATAGGGAACGTAATGCCTAGATAAGCGCGCACTGTAGCCAGGAGGTGCCGAGTTGCGGACGCGAACTATCGCATTTTCTTGCTTGGAGCCTGGACAATGCCTATCCGTCGGTAGAGTAGGACATAACTGGTATAGGCATGACACCAAACGAGTTCCTATTTCAGCCCAACGACGAATAGAGGCGGTGACACTAGAGACTTAACTTTGTCGTAAACTTAATTGGAATGATGGTGAAGAACCTGGCTGCGTTCCAACAGTAAAACAAAGTTCACTTTCGCCGTAGCTCCCGGGGCCGCCGAATGTATGGTCGTGGGGAGGTGGGATCTAGTACAGTCCATGTGGGCTTTTCGGGCAAATATGCAGACAGTGCATAGGTCCAGATCCCCATGACGGCGACTCGTAGCTTCAGCACTGCATGAGAATGAAATTGTCATCGGCAGCCAAAGTCTTGGACCGTTCAGCGCTCCAAGCGCCCCGGAGTCCGTGAAACTCCCAGTCCCGAGAAGCCATGATGATCGAATTTGTGGACAGCCACCTGGGTCTTGAACTGTGCCCCATGTGCTGTATCTGGCCGTATTCCCAGCTGGCTGGCTCAGGAGACAGTCAGACGGCATGCCTCAACCCCCGCAAAATAGACAACGGCATTGAAACAAGCTCTGCGAGGTTTTCCCAGCCGGGGCTGGTGGTAAATGATTATCGTGAGACTTCACCAGACTACTGGTGGACGCCTCATACGAGACGCCTGGCGACGTTGCTTCTCGCCATTCCTGACTAGCTTAAAGCCGTCGTTCACGGTATCCTGTAGGGCATATCGCTTTCAAATCTGGTGTTGACAATACTGCTCGTTTACGCAGTCTCGGATGTACCGGACACCTGTCGTTAACACGCGTGGTTGACTGCCGAGCCACGAGTGATTCGTGGATACGAACCCGATCCGCAGCGAATCGACCTTTGTAGGGCTGATTGCGAGAATGTCAAAGACTGTTTCACCCACACGATGGGGTTGTCCCATCTAATATGCCAGTATGAAAGTCTCGCGGGCACACGATGCTGCCGCCAGGGCCAGAACTGATAGCAGGGCCCTAGTGAGTTGGTTAATGTTGCTCAGCGGGCAAAGTGCGCCCTGGCTGCAGGTCACTGATCGCCGTACATCGCAGCTCTCTCCGAAAGCAGGTCCAGTCGTTTATAGTATGCAGCCAGAATTGCTCATACCAAGCGACCTCATTCGGTGCCCTTAAGAGTTTGACCTGCCGGTGCTCAGATATTGTGGGCCACACTTTTGGATGAGACCGACCGAGAGCTGTCCCACGTGTGCTTGAGGACAGGATCTGAAATTTAATTTGATGCAGAACTACTGCTCGATGCTCCCGAGTGTTGGCGCCAGTAGAGCCGCTTTATGGAGATAGGGTAGAGAGATTGTCACGCTTGAGACTCGTGGGTTGTAGGTAGAGCAACTTGCGAACCCAACTTCGCAGAGCCATTATATCTGCATCCTGGGGGAAATTTTGCGCCCTCGCCCCTTTGCATTGTATGTCCCAGGCCCGTTCGTATTTCCAAAAAGACCGCAGCCTAGGGGAACAACTCGGCGTGAAGGCGAAAGACGATAAACAGGAAGTTGAAGACTGGCTCTTCTCCCTCGATTTAGCGGCGAGCTAGGACGGTTGTGAATTATCGCGGTATAGTACATAACAGATTAAATTCTTTTCGCCGGAGCTAGGGCGAAAGCCGGAGTAAGCAATGGCAGACAGTGCCAAGCATCTCGACCAGAGCCGGCATCCCAACGAGGGCCAGGAGTGTTCTCATCACTCCGTGAGAGAATGCCAAGCGGCAGTGTGCAGCCGTACAGCTGCCAACGGGAATTTATTCGAGGTAAGGCCGTAATATCTGAGGGGTCACACGAGAATGTCGCCCGGAAACCATTCTCGAAACCTGCCATCCGCAAGGCTCGGCCTGGGGCTGTGCAAGAACCAAGAAACTGTCTTCCATAATCCTCGCAGGGAAGGCTGCGTGATCATTTATTTGCGAGACATGAGTGCCGCGGCGCCACAGGACTCGTTTATCGTGCCTGGTAGCACGATCGGCTTTGGTCATCCCAAGTAGGTAAGCTTTGACGAGCACATCATGGAATGCCGCCTGGACGGACCGATCTGTGTGCGAGTTTCGCCCAGGTCCAGTGCGCCTGTGTCCCACTCAACAGTCACACCGACCGTACCAACGGGGAAAGGTCACCGTGTCCCGGATGCTTTGAACTCCAGACAGATAACCGAGCAGGCGGTCGAAGCCGAGTCCAAAGCCCCCATGAGGAGGACATCCCCAACGTCGCAGGTCGACGTACCAGTCCAGGTTGCCCGGCGGCGGCATCAAGTCAGCCGCGGTCGAAGGGTCGGCATCACTCAGGGCAGGTCCGGCCATCTTGTGCCTTGCCATCGATGCCAAGAGCTGAGGCAGGCGATGCTCACGCATCGAGCCGCCGGCAATCTCACAATACTCTGGCACCAGGAGATCAAAGCAGTCGGCGGTACGATGGGCTGATGAACCGGGTCCCGGAGTTGCACGCATGTAGAAGGGCTTGATTTCCAATGGATAGTCGGTGACAAACACTGGCTTCCCATCTCCTACCACGCGGGCGATGTACTTTTCATGCTCCGACTGTAGCCCTGTGGCCCACGAGGGTGGCTGATTGAACAGTCCGGCGTCACTCTCTAGCATTTCGATGGCTTCAGCATACGTCACGCGTGGCCATGATGTTTGAATCATCCCGTGCCATCTTCTTTCAAGTTCCTCCGGTGAGGCTCTGTCGGCAGCGCTTTCTCCAGAGCCTCGGTCTTGGCCTGGGGATCGGAGCTCCTGAGCCACCCGAGACTCGTAGAGGCTTGTGGCCAAGTGTCGTAGCATCTCTTCGACGACGTCCATGACGCCACCCAGCTGATCCACGAAACTTATCTCAGCCTCAAGCATGTAGAACTCGCTCAGATGTCTCGACGTATCGCTCTTCTCTGCACGGAAGGTCGGAGACAGGCTCCACACGTTGCCGACAGCCTGTGCGAGCGCCTCCAGATGAAGCTGGGTCGATACTGTGAGGTACTTGGGCGCTCGGAAGAACGAGTCAGGCGTCTCAGCCTCGTCTTGATGCGCCGGGGCGACCTTGAAAACCTCCCCACCGCCCTCACAGTCCGACGAGGACAGAATGGGAGGGTGAGTCTGGACGAATTCTCGGGTGGCAAAGAATTGGGTTAACGCCGCGATGCTTTCGGACCGAAGCCTGAGGAGGGCAGAGTTGAAGGGAGTTCTCGGCCGAAGATGAGGTATCGTTCGCAAGTACTCAGGGGGTTGGTATTTCTTCTGGATCGGAAAGGTCTGAAGGCAAGAAAGGTCAGTCACCGAGGCAGTTCACGGTTGCCGAAGTCCCAGGAAGAGGCTTGGGCATAGGAAACATGCTGGAGGTTATGCACCTTGGGGTCGGAAGGGCCTAGGACTTGGACATCGTCAACATGCAGCTCGTGGGACTGTCTGGTGCCCTTGGAGGGAACCCAGGACCCGGTCAGGCGAACAGCAGCCCCGAGGGCGAGGCTACAAAGACACGATACGTTAGCGTGGGAAGTGTCAGCCTGAGACAAGCTGTTTTGAGGGACCAATACGCACCCTTGGGCCTGGTCCGTGGGAACGACTGCCTGTAGAGAATCAAGGGAGGAACCGTCTCCAAGGGCGACAAAGGAGAGCGACTTCATTTTCCGCACCGAGCGGATGAAGCCATTGACGGCGACATCGCGGACGCCTTCGCGAGGCTTGTCCTCGAGAAGCCTCGCGATCGGCCTGGGAGCAAAGTTACCGCCGCCACTCGCCACGTAGCGACATGTTGATGGCGAGGTTGCTCGAGGAAAGGCGACTGTCGGTCTGCTCTTCAACGGCAAGGGCCTGGCAGTAAGCGGTGCGCGGACTGCACGCATTGTCTCCGCCGTGGGGGATGTGGACTTGAGGGGAGAAGAGGGCCAAGGTCGAGCCGAGACTGACTGAGATCAAGGCGTGATCTGCATCGTGTCGACCTCGCGTTACCTCGACATCGTGACCAGAGGGTGTTGGAGTGACGTTTTCGGCGGGGATAGACTCGCGGCAGGAGTGGGTGTGGAGTGCCTCACCCCGGTGTCCAGCCAAAAAAAATTGCGGACGCGGTCGTGTTTACGTAACTATGGTGCACGGACCAGCCCCGCGTACACATACTATGAGTGTAGACCATCTGGACCGTTTGCACCAAACAGTACATGCACTCACCCCTCCTGCAGCGTCTCTATCATGTTTGGAAATCAACTTTGCCGCGGCGAAGATGCTGACACGAGTATTCCTGCGACCGCAGAGCCTCCTGTGCGAACATGATCTCCTTCTTTGGACTCTTCCCGGGCGGCGCGCTCGACCAGGCCAGCAGCACGTGCTCCGCTGAGGCCACTTGTACTTCAAAGGTGTCTACCATACTCATGCGATCATCCGAGTTCCCCGTCCGCCAACTGTGTGCTGTTGGTATTGGGGGATAAGGCCGTGCAGATCGTTTCTGGTTTCCCCAGCTGCGCGCCCGGTAACATCAAGATCCCCTTTGTCTGTCATTCTCTCACGTCACTATCACATGGGAGGAAGCATATGCCAACGACCTGAGTCTCTATCAACGCGGCTGCTGCGCAAACAAGTCAGTCCCGGTGCCTTATCGTGGCTCAGAGGACAAACGCAGTCTCGCTGCTCCGGTCCCGTGGAGCATATTACTTGTCAAAGTACCTGGCGTCTGGCGAGTGCCGCCGTTTCCTCTGGTCACGAATTCAACCTGCCAAGCCGTGATGTGACGGGAGGATTGGCCTTGTCAGGCAGCAAGCGCCCGCCGTTCTGTGCTAGGTTGGGCAGGCCGAAGCTCGTTTGCGCATTTTGACTCCGTTGCCTTTCGAGGCAGGCGGCTCAGGGCTTGATCTCTGTGGCTGTACTACCAACCGCTGTCCAGCCCTCCTCGACAAGTAGCCTTGAGACGCTGCGATGGGCGCCGTCTGGGTGAGCAGCGCGAGGAGGCTGGCAGGTGATTGTGGTCGGCCATCGAGGCCCAGAGCTACTGGGGCTGGGGCTCGGACGTGACTGTCACAGACTGCGGGCAAGGCTCCATCGTTTGAAACTCGGCCTGCAGCGGCTCCACTGGAACGTGCAATGTGGGACGTCCCAGGCTGTCGGATTCGAGTTGCGGCCTTGGCTTGCCAACAGAGGGCGACGGGCTCCCTGATTCGGTTTTCTTCCCTTACAATTGGCCGGAATTGTTTGAGCAGACGGCCTTGCTCTCCTTTCCAAAGCGCGCTGAACGGCGAGGCACTGCCGACTGCCAACAAGGCGCATAGACTCCTCCCTTCCCTCCTCGGCCCTTCTTCGTACCTCCTCGCGAGGAAGAAGACCCGGGAACCGTTGTGTTGCTCCTCGCTAGAGCCCATCGGTTTGGCAAGACGCCCCTTCACACACTATCGAACGGAGCCGCCATTCACTCGGCCGCTAGACTTGTCCCGGCTCCTATTGTTTCATTGCATCGTTGGCCTGCAGAAAGACCGGGCAGGAAACGCAGAGGGCCCAGGGAACAGATCACAAAGCAGCCAAATCCAGATCTGGTGTAACAGACGGCAGATTGCAGTAGCAGGCTGCGGACGGCCGCCTGCAACCTTCAATATCACTCTCTGAACCCGTCAACCATGAATTTGAATCAGGTGGTCCTACGCCAGTCTGCTGCCTTGTTGCTCGCACCATAGCGAGCGCCGCAAGAGAGCCAACCCCGGCACAAAGACCACCAGTATATACTTACTGTCCTCAACAACTTCCCACCCTCCCTCGTGGCTCGTCACCACTGTTGGGCCTTACGTTGAATGTTCAAGACATGAGTGGATATGTTCAAGCACACCGGTTACACGGGCGCCTTGAACAGTCTTTGATTTTTCGCTTGGGATGGTCCGTCCTTGCCCGTTCCATGCCCGCAGCTGCCGAAAATCGAAGACATACCTGCAACCACACCCGCCGCGGTTTGTATCTGATTTCCGAGCCTGTTTAGAAAGCTGAGCATTTATATGATGGGCTGACCCGAATCATACACCAATGATCCTCTCCCCAAGCGTGGCTCCTCGACATCAACTTACACTCCTTTCTCGTTCAAGTCTGAACCCCGCATCTACCCTCGTTCCTCGTGCCCATCGCTGCTCGGTGCCGTCCTCTCTCCCGCTTGGAATCCCTGCCCGCAATCGCAACCTGGAGTGATCATTGGCGCAGCCAGCTATCTGACAAGATGCCCCCTGGTAACTCCTCCAGATCGTCCAAGCCAAAGCCCTCGGAGGTAGCGGCTCAGACCAAGAGGAACACTATCCCCTACATTCGCAAGCATTACGCCAACACATGGCCGCTGTATTCCTACCTCTTTTCAAACCCACTGAGCTTCACACCAGACCAGTTCCCACAGCGGCCCGTGGGTCTCGCAAACCCGACCTTCTGTACGTCTACGCAACCTGGGCCCGGCTTTTTTTGGGGTACACGTCGTGCCTGGTTGTACCGCATGGTCTCACTGACACGCATTCTAGGGATCCACTCGGATGATCCCGTGGATCTTGCCACTAACTGGTCAGCGCGCAATAACAACACAAGAGTAGCCTTCATCTGCGCCGCCAACGAGAAGAGGCCAGGTGGGGACTGGGAGACGGGCGTCGTGGGCTACGAGGAGCGTCTGTGCCGAAGGAGCACGCTGTCCGCCACGATCGCGACGCCAGGCCCCGCGTCTTATGTGACGGGCAGCCACTATCCCCTACCCTGGGCGGGAGGCATCTACTCTGATCGGGTTGGTAAGTCAAAAGAAGAAATCCCTGCCCAACGGCCTTTACAGATCAGACGCGAGTCCGTAGCTGCCACTTGACTAACAGATGGCCATGTGCGAACCGGACAGTCGTCTTCCGCGGCCCGCACGACAGGTACGAGGAGCGCAAGTTGGAGGAGTGGCGGGCCCTGCCCGTGGTGTCGGTGACGCCCATGTGCCGGCCCAAGCTCAAGGAGGGCGGGACCAAGTACTCGTTCGACGACGAGCGCGAGATGGCCAAGAACAAGCTGCGGGCCGCACTCAGCATCTGCGCGTACAACGACATCCGCAACGTCGTCATCGGCGACTTCGGCCTGGGCAACTGGTACCGCAACCCGCCGCAGGAGATGGCCGAGCTGTGGCGCGAGGTCTTCCTCTGGGACACGAACCTGCGCGGCAGGATAGAGAACGTCGCCTTTGTTTTTGAGGACCCGTCCCAGAGCACGATGCGCCTCATCCTCGAGGACGCGGCCAAGAAGAACAAGGCCGGCAGCAGCAGCGGTAGCAGCTCAAGCAAGGGGAAAGGCAAGTCGTCCAGCTCATCCTCGATTCCAGCCTGCCCGACGGACATGGCCGTCTTCGAGCGTGTCTTCAGCCCGGCGGAGATCCAGCGGGTCACCCAGCAGCCTGACGGCAGGATGGGGCTTGGGAACCTTGTGTGTTAGGCCAGGGCTTGCACATGCACCGGGGGCAGGAGACTGCTGGAGGCAGTATGTTAGAGGCTGTTTGGGAATTGTTTTTGCTTGTCCGGTCGAATGGCTTAGACGCATATTCTGGCTTGTATCCGGTGTCTGATTCTGTGCCGCCTGGGGAAACTCTCTTCCTCCCTATGGTGACTCTGTTCCCTGAGATTCCCAAAAATTCCTCCGGCTGGTGGCTGGCCGACCGGCTGTCTGCAGTTACTCTACTCTATTACGCTCACACAGTAATCCAACAGTTTGTCTTCACTTCCTTTTTTCTCATTCCAAACGCCGTATCAATAGGGATGTCTCTCCGGTGTCGAGGCTACTTCCCTGGGTGCTTCACCGCCTACGTCAGCGCTTCTGTCACACCATTCTCCTCAGGGCTGCAGGACTGCAGGCCCTATGCAAGATCTCTGATCTGTGGCGCCCCTGCTAAGAGCGTTATGTGCGTGTAAGTGTGTGTGCGTGTGTGTGCGCGCGCTTATAATGTTTGTGGTGACGGCCGCCCAAGGCATTGCGGAACGACGTTCGTACCGGAAGCCTCAAGCCTCGACCGCTCATGCGGTGTAGCCAAGGAGGCTGAACCGTCTGAGACGGGTTGAGCTCATGTGACCTCGCCTAATCGGGGTTGATAACCGTGGCCCACCCCTCTTGGAATTGTCTGAGTCTCGGACCTGCTGTCGCGGAAAGGGGCGCCTGTCTCTGCTCACACGAGTGGTGGGATTGATTTTGATTGACTGGTTGAGCTGTGGCTCGACGGATCTGACAGTGCACACACCCTGGCTGGCGGCATAGGACGATGACAACCCGACCCTGAGCAGCAGCCGTAACGTCTCCCCCAAAAGCAAATCACACCACTAGTCCACCAGATGAAGAATGAAGTTTTGCACATCCACCCCCACACGCGCGGTTGCTTTTCTCGGACCGGAGCTCCCGCCCTTGTGGGCAGACCTTGGGACGAGTTGTCGAGACCGGTTGTTTGATGCAGATATAGGACACAAGCAGGCAGCCCAGGCCATCCCAGGCGCAGCGCAGTCTATTGGCGGCCTCCGGTATGGTATGGTGCCCTGGGTCGTTCCCCGGCTCTGAGACACTGATCTGGCAAAACTCGGGAGGTGAGAGGGATCATCGCTGACATCTGTTTGCGGTGGGACGCGCGGACATTTGAGCACACGGAATGAGAGAAAAGTAAACTCGAGCCACAATCCGCCCCTAGAACTAACTATACATATCATATAGAAGACCACTCAGGTCTTGTTCAGGCCAAGGTTGCCCTGGAGGATCAAGCTGTAAGTTTCTGTGAGCGACGGTGAGGATAGGCCATCTCCTGGCCTTGATAATGGCACGTTGGTCAACGGCAGGAATCATAGCGGTGAAGATATCGAAATGGTGCTCGAATGTCTCATATTACCGAGACGTCACTCAGGTCACGGATTCAAAACCCCCATAAGCACGAGTAGCATCTGAATTATGACGGTGTAAGCGATATGGCCGACCCACCGAGGCGATTCCAGGCGAGGCTCAGAGCAAAATGGGTTTCATTCTTTACATTGCTTGATGTCCTCCTGCGGAGCGGTCTGGCTAGCCCACAAGATGCTTGAGGTTGTTTCTGCAGCACCGATGACGGCGTGATTCGCTGGCTGTCTCTAGTGCATCCCAAAAAAGTGCCGAACATTAGAGTGTGGCTTGCCTTGACAAATTCTCCAGCGCTACGACAGATAAACACGACAGGACGAGACATACCACACCTCTCGACCGCTTCCTATATCGCTCCCCTCATGGCTTGCCAAGCTAGCCCGGTGGCAGAAGACAGAGCACAGGAGAGAGAAAGAAGGGCGAAGAAAGAAAACGGAAAAATGAAAAAGAAGAGGCGAAAAATGGGATCGACGGTACGTTCTGGCGGAACGTAGCTTAAAGATTGAGATCGAGTCGCACCGATCGTGCATGTCAGGTCGCACGACGGGGAGGTCATACGGCCTGAAGAAGGCCAAGAGGCGCATGCATGAAGCCTCGATGCATTCCTGAGCCAGGCAGGGCCTCGATGGGGGCCCAGCATCACAGACACACACCGAAGGATAGATTGGGGGATAGATGGAGAGGGCCGAGTTAGAGAGGGCGTCTTTACACGCTGCTTCTGAGACCACCAAGCCGAACTCGGCGCGAGACGCCAGAGAAGATGCCACCACAGAGAGACTCGCTCCATGTAGCAGTGACCAACACACACAGTGTGTAGTTCCCGAGGCGCGAGGCGGTCGCCGTGCAACATAACAGCTCAACGTCCGTCCCAAGGCGGGAGACACACACCGCACACTGCTCGACTCACACAACTCGGAGATTAAGACACAAACGAGAGAGGAAATAAGGCCACCCCAAACGACCCCCCCTCGTCCCCGACGCCATCACCGTCATATCCAACGGTCGCCTAATGCAGGATAATGTGTGACAGCGCGAAGACGCAAATTGACAATGCAAGATGCGACGCCCTCGCCACCGTCCGCTTGTCTCTCCATCCCCCACAGCCCCCTTCGGCCCTGCGTGATACGGCTGCCCGTCCCACCCATCTCCCTGCCTGTATCATTATTGAGGAGTCTTATTTCCTCTCTCTCGACCCTGTCCCGGCGGATCCGTCCTGGGCGGCCCGCATGCACGATGCGGCAGGTCATGTACGCATGTATGTATATACATGTATCGTGACGGAGTCGGGCGTCTCTTTACTTTTGCCGTCCTCCGCGCCCCCTTTCTGGGAAAAAGTACTTTCTTTTGTTTTGATGCAATTTTTATCTCCCCATTTCTTCTTCGTCGATCGGGAAAAAAGGCCTCGATTCTCAATATTTTCTGCGTCCGCCTCACACACCCAGCCGTCCCGGGCACCGACTGGGCGGAGGAGGCCTCGATCAAGTTGTCTCATCCTTCGCTGCCTCGCCCGGCTGACAGCCCACTCACCACTGGAGGAGGGCCTGCCTAAACTCAATTCAACCGGCCGCTAGCTGTCTCCGTGGCATCTCGTTTGTAGGTATGACCGGCACTGCTTTACTGAATCCTGTGGCGAGTATCATTCGCCCCAGGGGGGGGGGGGTGGCTTTACACTAGAGGTATAGTATCGTCGGCGTGTGATACCAAGGACGCCACATCACAGACAGGCAGGGTGCAAGTGAAGCTTTGATCCCGTCCGGCCCTGTCAACGATGGTCGAAACATTGAGTGAAGGCCGGAACCCTTGGAAGGGGTGGGGGCTGAAACAAATCTTGTAATATCTGATTTGCACCTTCATACCGCCGGCTGTATCATACGGCAACATGTACTTCCAAGTCGACGTCACCATCGCTTTGCATAGTTTCCCGCCCGGCCAGACACAACTCCGTGCGTAAGATAAAATAACCCCATATGCGCAGCGGCTCTCTCTGCGACGCAGAAACTCGCACTCCCGGCCACTGCCATCCCACATAGAGGTTCATTTCGCGCCCCTATGCCTCCTTCCCGCACCATGGGGTTGGTGGGTCCTACCAGTAGGCTGGCCTCAGACCTGCAAAGGTGCCCATGGCCGAGTTCTCCGTCTCGACCTCCTTCTTGCGCTGGCCGGCAAGCTCGAGCTGCACCATGCGGTGGATGTTGACCAACCAGTCCACATACGACTGCGCCTCGTTATTCCTGGTCATGATGTTAGCACGTGCCCTCTCGTACTTCTCATGTCATGTCACGTACCTGTCTTCGACAAGGCCCCGGGCCCATTCGTACTCCGCACCATCGATTCCCTGTCTTGCGAGCTGGACGGTGAAGCCCTTGGAGCCCCTCAAAGTCTTCCAGAACTCAATAATGTTCCGCACTTGCGCACTCAGAAGCGTCTCCAATACTGGTAGCTCGCTCGTGTATGCGTCGAGACTTTGCAGCGTCGTCCTGTCCTCGCCAAAAAGATCCTGTATGAGGTTCGGCGACGTCTGTGCGTGGAACCACAGAATGCACTGCTGACCGTTGTCCATCAGGTACACACCGCCGGGCTCGACCTTGCTAAAAGTGTTGCGGGTCGTCGGCGGCAGCTTAAGCTGGCCCGTTGATGGGTCCGCAAAGCCTTCGGTCTCCTGGAGGTTGTGCACAGCTATCATACGCGGGTAGAGGTACAGGCTCAACTCGAGACAGCCCATACCACGTATCATTCGCATCTCGTGTACGCGTCGATCCGAGGTCTCGTTGCCGCCTTTGAAGGCCCTGCACTTGATCATGCCAAGCATGTACATACAGAGCTCCTTGAGCTTGTCTGGCATGACGAGCTGCGCGGGTGGGTACGACTGCGAAACAAAGTGCTTCCTGTAGCCAGCCATCACGTCGATGGTCTTTTCTTGCAGGCCGAGCCTTATGTCCTTCAACGAGGCCGACGTGCTTGCCAATTTTGTCGCTGCTTCCTTGGCGATGATCGACACGACGGCATCTTGGTCGACAAACTTGATGCTCTCCTTTGCATTATCACTCACACTGGCCACGATATTGCAACATCGCACTCTGCGCTCGCCATTTGCGGTGGTGTACAGCAGCGCCGACTGGAAGTGAGCATCCAGTTTCGAGTCTAGCTTGCCGTCGTGGCTGAACGTGACACCGATGGCCCTGTCCGCGTCGATGCTTCCAATCTCCAGATCGGCACCAAATGTGTGCTGGATGAAATTGCCGTGGTACCCGGAGACTTGCAGCCCATTGGAACACCTGACCTTCATGAGAGCCTCATATCCGGTCTCCCGAGTGACAGCGTGTTTTACTTCGAGAGACAGCTTGGCATTGTCTCTGCCGTTCACGAAATTCGGATAGTAGAAGGTCTCACCGCCGGTGATCGCAGAGACGTAGCCTATTGTGGCAATGTCGAGGTAACCACCAGTAGGCGCGGCAAGGAAGAAGTCGGCTCCAATTCCGGCGGCAGCCATCCTCTCAGCCAGCTTGCGCCAGCCAGGATGCTCAGTTGTGAAGAGCTTCTTGTCGATCTCGCCGCCTGGGTGCTTGCCATCGTCCCTCATGAATAGACGGCCAGGGCCCCACGTGGGCAGTGCTGACAGTGAGCAGATGACCTTGCCTCCTGTCTTCTCGAGAGCCGAGACGGCCGAGTTGAGGGTAGGCAGCAGCGCGGGTTCCGGGTTCTTGATGGCAGAAAACATCTGGGGTAATCTTGTGAGCAGAGACGAGATGACAGCCCTATCTTCCGGTTAGCGCTTTGTCTCTGACCGAAGAACATATCACCAAAAGGTCCGTACTTTGATTCCTGGGGATCGACAAACAACCCATCACTCAAGGGCACGAATGGATCCTCGATATCGGGCATGATCATCATTTGCGCTTGTTCCAATGCGGCCTAAGGTTTACAGTCAGCCTCGAACACAGCCAAAATGGCCTCTAACACTTACACTGCAGTTGTAGAAGTGCACTTCCTTGTCATATGTGACAAAGCCAACCCTCGACTTGGGCGGTATTCTCGTTTTTGCCTCCCCATTCTCATCTTTCTCGTCTGGTACATCCGTGCTGTATAGGGTAGCCAGAATGCCGTCACAGAACGCCTCGAGGTAGCCCTTGTTGTAAGCCTCCTGGGTCACGTCAATGACAAAGAGCCAGCGTAAACCCACCGGCTCCCTGTTGTAGTACTCCTTGGGGCAAACAAACTCGACAGTGCCACGACACAGCTCGGGCCGCTGGTCCCGGTCGACACGAATGCCTTGGGGCGAAGTTGCACAGAAATATTCTGGCGGGGTATCATTGGGATAGGTGCACAGATTGCAGACAAACTTATTGCCGCCCGAACGAAACATCATGAACGGGTTGATGTATGCTCGGCATCTCCTACACCTGGGTGGGCCAATGTCGCCAAAATCCAGAACGGGGACCTCAGCCTCACCAGGCTGAGCCCGGGCCAGTGGCTGAAGCATCAGCCCAAGGGGTAGGCCAGTTGTGTGAAGCGCCTCGGCGGTGGCGGGGATGTTGTTCATGGTCAGGCGGGCAAATTTGGGCGAGGAGTTGCCCTGATCAAAGGCGACAAAGGAGACGGAAGCAGGAGGCGGTACGTGCTTCTCGAAGGTAGGGTATATGTTGGTGAGATAGTACTGTTGCGCAGCGTCCCGTGCGGCGGGCACGCTGGGGAGCTCGTCCTGGGAGACCTTATTCTGGCCTCCAGCCGAGACAGAAGCCTCGCTGGAGCCGTCCCTCGCGCCGAACTCGGCTGGGGAGGCAACGCTGCCGGGCGTATAAGGGGAAGCGGCAGGAGCCGGGAACTGGCCCTGCTGCGGCTGAGGCGAGAAACCCGGCTGGCCAACGAAGCCCGTGGTCCCAGAAGGGTCGGCATTCAGGAAAGCCGTAGCAGGCGTGCCTGCTGGGGGGACGCCATTGAATGCCTGGGACGAGCCGGTGGATTCGACCTGGTGGTATGCGTGCCTGTCCTTCTTCTTCCTCTTTCCAACCCCGACATGGTGACCTTCTGCGCCAAGCGACATGCCTGCCATCTGCGCCGTGATATCGTTTGGGTCTGATTGTGGCTGGCCCTCGAAATATCCCTGGGTCGGCTGGGGCGGTTGGCCTCCTGGCGGCAGTGGCGAAGGCGTGCCATAGTATTGTTGTCCCTGGGGAGTGCCTTGGGGGGCAAATTGCTGCTGCTGATGCTGCTGCTGCTGCTGCTGGTATGGGTTGGGAGCAACAGGTGGTTGGAACTGGTTCGGTGTGCCCTGGTTTGACTGGTTATACTGGCTATTTGGGTCGTTGGGATCTTGCTGGCCCGTGCCAAGGGAATGGTACATGGCGTGGTCCATTTTGATGGTTTGACGAGTTGCGCAATGACAGACTGCTGTAGTGATTGGGGGGTGTCGCTTATTCGGAAGAGCGTCGGGTACGGAATCAGACGTTGAGCGACTGTGTCGGACAGCACGGTGGTGGTCGAGGTTGATGATGGCCGAGGTGCGTCTAGGATGCTCGTGTTTGCGCCAAGGAGAGACGAGGCGACACAGACAGGCTCATTGGCTTTGGACAACAAGCAGCAGCATGGCCATGGATGAGTACTAAATTGTCTTCACAGGACGCGAGGGTGTATCAAGAGAGTGTCTCCAGTGAACCGGGGTGATTGGGTATTAATAGAGTGCGGGAGACGCCCTCACCTGCATCGTCGCCAGATGGTGTCAAGCTCAAGGTGGCCTTTCCAAAAAGTGACACCAGGAACACTAGACAGGGATCCATGCTCTTACCCAGCTGCCATTCTTCCATTCTGCCATTTCTGCCTTGCCTGCCGCAGAAATGCCAGTCACCACCCCTCGCGTTGATTGATTACTTGCATTTGCAGCCTATCAGGTCAGCTTGTCTGCGCTTTCTTGCACGTCAAACTCCTGGCCGAATAATCGAGGAGCCACACAACCAACAAAAACACACCGACCAATCCGGAGTGTGATGTCTTTACACAGCTTCATCTCCCCATCCAGACGCCCTTCCATTTCTTAACAAAGCCCACCAGGTGTGGCTTGTAAAGCTATACTGATTAACCTTCGCGCAGTACGCATCTACAGACGCAATCCCGACCCATTTCAGAGGAAAAGATGCGCATGGCAACATAGAAGCTATCTAGGGCGACCATGTTCACCTTCTACCCCCTCCAGGGGGCTCTCTCAGAGTCCACCGCCTCCCAGTCACTGTTGGCGCTGGATGGAGGTGTAAAGGTCCTCATCGACGTCGGATGGGACGAGACCTTCGACGTTGAGAAGCTCAAGGAGCTCGAGAAGTACGCCCGACACCCTCCTCTGACCGGCGCATCCAGCGCATCAACATCCATCGCACCGGCCCCCCCCCCCTTTTTTTTCTTTTCTTTTCTTTTTTCTGTTGCAGCCGCTGATCCGACACGAGTACAGACAAGTCCCCACGCTGTCGTTGATCCTCCTTACGCATGCGACTGTCTCCCACCTTGCCGCCTTCGCCCATTGCTGCAAGAACTTCCCGCTCTTCACCCGCATCCCCGTCTATGCCACCCGGCCTGTCATCGATCTGGGACGGACATTGCTGCAAGACCTCTACGCCTCGACCCCGGCCGCTGCGACGACCATCAACCATAGCTCCCTCGCCGAGACCTCGTATGCCTATACTCAGCCAGCATCTCCCAATGACAACTTCCTGCGACAGGCCCCGACCTCCGAAGAGATTGCCCGTTACTTTTCCCTCGTCCAACCGCTGAAGTACTCTCAGCCACACCAGCCTCTTCCGTCTCCCTTCTCACCTCCGCTCAATGGCCTGACCATCACCGCCTACAACTCCGGACACACACTGGGTGGTACGATCTGGCATATTCAGCATGGATTGGAGTCGATTGTCTATGCGGTCGACTGGAACCAAGCACGAGAAAACGTATTCGCGGGCGCAGCGTGGCTAGGAGGCGGGCACGGAGGGGCCGAGGTCATCGAGCAGTTGCGCAAGCCCACTGCGCTCGTCTGCAGCAGCAGAACACCGACAGCACTGGCCCGCACGAAGCGGGACGAGCAGCTTCTCGACAACATCCGCGCTTGTGTGGCCAAGGGCGGCACTGTCCTAATCCCCGTCGACTCTAGCGCTAGGGTCCTTGAGTTATCCTATCTTATGGAGCATGCATGGCGGGAGGATGCGGCAAAGGGCAAGGATTCTGCTGGTAGCCTGAGTGGCGCACACCTCTATCTTGCTGCGAGGAACATCAGCAGCACTATGCGCCACGTTAGGAGCATGTTCGAGTGGATGGATGAAAGCATCGTGCGCGAGTTCGAGGCCGTAGCCGACGGCTCCAAAAACGCCAATGGCGACGGCAACAAGGGCAAGAATTCGGGCCCGTTCGACTTCAAACACCTCAAGCTGCTAGAAAGAAAGGCCCAGGTTGACCGACTTCTGCGTCGTTCGACAGAAGAAGGTTGGACGCGTGGATTGGTCGTTCTTGCCAGCGACAAAAGCATGGAGTGGGGTTTCTCCAAGGATGTCCTCAGATCCATCGCCCAGGACTCGAAGAACCTGGTGGTGCTCACCGAAAAGCCGAGCCTCGGATCACAGGATACGCCTTCGATAGCCAGGACATTATGGGAGTGGTGGAGAGAGCGCCGAGATGGTGTGGCGGCCGAACAGCTCAGCAACGGGGAGACTCCCGAGCAAGTATACGGGGGAGGAAGAGAGCTCGAACTCGCCGAGACACAACGCGTGCCTCTGGACGGCAACGATCTGAGCATCTACCAGCAGTGGCTTGCTACGCAGCGGCAATTACAAGCCACACTACAGACTGGTGGCTCCACCGCCCTCGAGGCCGTTGGTGATGGTGTAGACGATGCCTTATCCGAGTCATCCACGGAATCAGAAGGATCAGAGACGGAACAGCAAGGCAGAGCCCTGAACGTGTCGACAACTATGGGACAGGCAAGCCGAAAGAAGGTCGTCCTGAAGGACGAGGATCTGGGCATCAACGTCCTGGTAAAAAAGACGGGCGTGCATGACTACGACGTGCGTGGTAAGCGAGGCAGGGAGAGAATATTCCCCATCCCCGTACGAAGGAAGAGAACAGATGAATTCGGCGATCTTATACGACCCGAGGACTTCCTCAAGGCTGAAGAGCGTGAGGACGATGGGCAGGAGCAAGGAGCTGTAAAGAAGGAGGAGACCGAGGGCATAGGGAAGAAGCGAAAGTGGGATGACCTCGGCAAAAGGACAAGCAATGCCAACAAGCGATTACAATTGAACAGGGCTGGGTCCGAAGATGCGCCCATGGCCGCTCCTTCAGAGGGCTCCGCAGCTGTGGACGAAGAGCTCGACGGCGGGGAAGAGGAAGAGGTGCCCAACCTTGGTCCATCAAAATTGGTCATCACAAAGGAAACCATCCCCATCAACCTCCGCATAGCATTCGTCGACTTTAGTGGCCTGCACGACAAACGATCTCTCAACATGCTTATCCCGCTCATCGAGCCACGAAAGCTCATCCTTGTGTCTGGGAACGAGGAGGAGACAATGGCCCTTGCGACCGACTGCAAGAAGCTCCTGGGCGCCGAGATAACTACTGCCGACAATGGCACAACGACGGCCGAGGTGCTGACACCAGGCGTGGGTGCGTCGGTCAACGCCAGCGTAGACACGAATGCATGGGTCGTCAAGCTGGCCGACTCACTCGTCAAACGTCTCAAGTGGCAGAACGTACGAGGCCTGGGGATCGTGACCGTCACCGCCAGACTGGTGGGCGCAGAAGGCAACGCAGACACGCACCCGCACCTGCCGGGGGCGGCGGAGGAGGAAGCCGCGCACAAGCGGCTCAAGACGGAGGTTGAGGCCGAAGCCAAGGAGGGGACCGACGAGAAGGCGTTGGTCCGGGCGGTGCCGGTCGTGCCCACGCTGGACGTCCTGCCGACGACGATGGCATCGGCATCACGGTCGGTGGCACAGCCGCTGCACGTCGGCGACCTGCGGCTCGCGGACCTGCGGCGGGCGATGCAGACGGCAGGGCACACGGCCGAATTCCGGGGCGAGGGCACGCTGCTGATCGATGGGGCGGTGGTGGTGAGGAAGAGCGCGACGGGGCGGATCGAAGTAGAGAGCATCTGTGTGCCGGCTGCGGCCGGGGCGCCGCAGCAAGGGGGCACCTTCTGGGCGGTCAAGAGGATGATCTACGACGGCCTGGCAGTTGTGGCCGGGGCTTAAAACGTCTGGCTCTGGCCGGCTGACCCGGCCGGCTGACCCGGGCTCAAATTCCGGCTCGGGTGGAGCTTTTTCAGCTTACCTAGCCTGCAGCTCGTTGGACAAGACGGCAAGCCTGTTCCGGGCAGTGGAGGGACGAGAATGATCTGCAGCTTCTTGCATTAATATTCTATACCTTGGGTGGGTTGGTATGGGCATCGTAATGCCGCCTAGGTTGTGATGATGCTGCTGAAACGCCCAACTTGCTTCCTGAATGACCATACTCGGAGACTGGCAAGTTCAGAGCGCTGCAATCACAAATGAAGCAAAATGAGCCCTCATCTCACCGTGAAAGAGTCAGCCAAAGACCTGCGATACGGCCATGCGGCGATATGGCCATACGGTAATGACCATACAGAGCCTGCATCACCAAGTAATCTCTCCCAGGCGTACTCATTTGTGCTCCGCCTCCCCAATGCAATTCCTAGGAAATAGGGTAGTAGAGGACCCGCGGCTCTGAGATGCGAACGGTGACCTGGAGCATCAATGGCAGACAGGCTGACGGGCCAAGAGCAGCAAACAAACTCGCATCGCCCATCTCGTTCATGGTCTTGGCGGGGGCGGGTCCCCAGGGCCACAAGACTTGTCTCTTGTCTCTGTGATCCCCTTTTTCCCTTCTCATTTTTGATGAGATGTGGGGCTGCTCTTTGGGGCCCCACTCCCTTGCCTTTCCTTGCCTTGCCCGTTGTGTGCGCCTCGTCGTGTTTCGGGATGGCGAGAAGGGTTCCTGCTAGTTGTACCTACCTAGGGACCCTGCGCATGTGCATTGCCGTCTTTCTTGTTTATACTCGATTCTTTTTGGTTCCGTTTGTCAAGGAGAGCCGTCAGTAAGTAGACTTGCCGTATAGTTGGTAAATGATGGACTAATTGCTTGGGGCCAAGGAGAGAGAAGAGAGAAATAGGAAGTGGACAAGGCAACTAGCATGTCATGTCGTTTCAAGTGATGATCAATCAGGCGTGTCTCTCTCTCTTTTTTCGTTTCCCTTTTGGGGGTTAGTGTAGAGCGCTGGCGGGCGAGCAAGCAAGCAAGCAAAAAGAGCTGCCCGCTCCGACGCTGTGACCTCATTGACACCCGGCTTGACATGTGGCCTAGCAAAGTATGCAGTGAGTGGTCTCCACGTTTCTCTCTCTCTTCCACTCTCTCTTCTCACCTGCTTGCTCACTCACCCACCCGCAAGGGCCCGCACCCACACCGTTGGGAGATGATTCAGGGGGGTGATCGCCCGCTGGCCCCGTATTGTGGCATCTGCTACCCCGATATTGACTGCACCCCGAACCTGGCAGCCCTGGCAGGCTGACAATGGACATGTTGGCAATTATTTGCTGGGTAGCCTCATGCTTTCACGTCGTTTGAGAGGGAGATGCCACGGGGTTGGTGCGTTGTGACGTTGTACAAGCCACGTAGAATGGTAGGAGTAAACAGTTGGCAGCCAGTCGGTCGATCTCAACATGTAATGTATCATTTATTGGCTTTATTAATATGTGAGGGAGGAGATGGCCTTGGGAGGTTTGCGCGTCCAAGCATCTGCATGCTGCTGCATGCACTATTTCAGGAAACTGTGGGTATGGTGAGATACCTAGGTACAAAGTACCACCTCGGCCGCCGGGCTGCAGGCTGGGTTACCCATGACAGTTGTCATTGCTGATAGTCTGCGCGGTATTATTTGACTAGCAGCACACAGCAAGCATCTCTCTATTCCAAGTTCTACCTAGGTAGGAAGTAGCTAGCACGACACAATCAATGATCGGACTGTTGGATAGCCGGATCACCTAGGTGTCTACCTAGTTCATTCTTTCCTCTCCACGACTCAGAGAGCTGGGGCGAGAGGAGAGCGAGAGAGGAGGGATACGCACAAAGAAAGATGGGCTTGCTCGGTCGCGGGCCGTGGTGCTCGGCAGTAATAATAATGGCTCAACGCTAAGCTTGACCCCAAGTCGTCAACAAAGTGGCCCACCGGTTTGGGATCCACGAGGAGGCGCGGGCAGTTCTGGGCCACAATACCGAAAGGGCGAGGTGAGGCGAGGCGAGGTGAGATGTTTTGTTTCTTCATGTGAAGATGCAACCATCCATCGTTCATATCATGCATGACAGGGTCGGCAGTAGTGTACAGGCATATACATATGTATCTACATGGCCACGGAAGGTAGACGGTAGAGGGGCCTAGCCTAGCTACCTAGGTACATGGTGGTGTAGCCTATTGTTGATTGGCCCCATCGTAAATGTCCATCCGAAAAGCCCTGGCAAAACGTGGGAGCAAAGAGTTTAAGTTATTGTGTAGATTGTGTAGGAACGGGCTGGACGGGGCTGGACGGAGCCGACGGTACAGACACATATTGGCGTGCCTGTTCAGCTACATGTCAGTGGCTCAGCCGCCCAATCCCGATGTGTTTACAGCTTTACCCAGCCCCTGTGCCCAGCCCAGCCCAGCCATCATCAACCCCCTCCCCCCCGGGTGCCAAATGCCCTGATCGTCCTAGCGCCCCCTTGGACCGACCCGGACCTCTCTCTCCTTTCCTCGCCAGCCTGCCTGCCTGCCTGCCTGCCTGCCAGCCTGCCAGTCCTGCCAGTTCCTGCTTCCAACCCCAGCAAGACTCGCAATCTCCAAGCGAACTGACGACGTACTTTCCGGCCTCCCACCCAACACACACAGCCTCAGAACTCAATTCTCTGGCGCGCCTGAATTCACATACACACTCTCTCTCCAACAGCGACACATCGACGACCACGACCCAAGACCTTTTAACCCCTACCGGCCACCTCCTCCAAACAAGCCAAGCTCGCATCCACGACAAAAGCAGCCGGTGCCTGTGCCTGTGCCAGTCTGCCAGACGCGAGCGGCCCCCTTTGGACCTGGACCCGGACCTGGACCTGAACCTGGACCTGGACATACCCCCGGCCCCATTGATTACTGCCTGACAAGCAATGCCGACGCGATTCGCCCGTTTCGTTATCCCCTAAATCCTTCCCTCGACTCGCTCTCCTAACCTTCACCACCAAACCACCCAAACCACCGTTTTCTCAACGACAAAGCCAACTCACCCGCACCACGAACACCACCACATCACTCGCGCCTTGCCTTGCCTTGCTTGAGGACGTCACCGGCATCTATCGACTCCTCGGGTAGGGCGAGCAAACTGCAGTCCGACAACCAAAGGCTCTTATCTCCTCCCCTTTCGCTGGAACCCTCACAGACGCAGCACCACATCCAGACCGAGACTCGGACCCCCCCCCCTTCTGGGCCCGATCCTCAAGTTCCCCTCGGCTTGACCGACCATCATCGCTCATTTAGTATATTGTTCTTGACGCCCGACGCCCGACGCCCTCTTCCCCCTCCGAGATGCCATCGTTCCTCAATGACCACAACTCGCCAATCCACTTCCAGCACGCCGGAGTCGTCCACCTGAACGAACCCAGCCACTACGACGAGGGCATTCCCAACATCAACATCAAGGTCAATGGACACGCCCCCCACTCGGTCAACTCGCACATCTCAAATGATAGTTTCGACGGCAGCTCCTCTCACTCCACCCACACCTCTGAGTCGTCGGACGCCACCCACATGAACGGCAACGACACCCGGACCTCGACTATGAGCACAACCAATGGCCACAATGGAGCCATTGGAGGGGAGGATCACCACTGGAAGTCAAACGGCTTCGCCCACGGGGACCACCCCCAGAAGCCCATGTCAAACGGCACCCCCATCGCCACCATCTCCCCGCCAGACCGAGCCGCTCCCCCGAGGCCACAGATCCCAAATGGGGCCGCCGACCGCACCTCGGCACACAGCTACGCCGAGCCACCGTCGATAAGGACGTCAATGGCTTCCGCCGGCGGCGGCTCTGTCCAGCCCTCCCCGGCAGGGGCCGCGGCGCAGCAGGGCCAGAGAGGGGATGGTCTCAGCACTGACGGTGGCTCCCACGTCCGCTCCCCCAGCCCTGCAAACCAGAGGTCCAGTCTTGACCCAACCGCTCCACCACCTCAGAGGTTCTCCTCTCCTGCCCAGATGTCGGGTGACACCAGTCTGAACTCATCCACGCCCAATCTCCACCCAGCAAACCCGGGGCTGAAACACCGTCACACCCTCGAGGTGCCCAGGCCCGGCCAGCCCCGCGGGTCGCGTGACGGGCAAGACAGTGCAGTCACTAGCGGTCGCTTCTCGCCCACCAACGCCGGGCCCACCGGTGCCAGGAGGGCATCCATAAACCTAGTCAGGCGCAACACCCGCTCACTGCACAGCGACTTCCCCCGTGACGAGGCCTTCCCTGACGAGGACGCCATGCGCTGGGCAGAGGCATATAGGCAAAAGAGGGCCAGCAAGAAGAAGAAGAAGGAAGAGGAGGACGACGACCGAGTCCTGGTCGGCACAAAGGTCGACGAGAAGCACGCGAACTGGGTCACCGCTTACAACATGCTGACTGGAATACGAGTCGCTGTCTCCCGCACAAATGCCAAGCTGGATCGCCCGTTGACAGATGCGGATTTTGAGGCTAAGTCCAAAACAACATTCGATATGTAAGTCTTTCGCGAGTTTAGACTTCCCTGGCGTCCTCGATCACAAGCCGTGGGCTCCGAGAGATTATGGCGCTGACTATCTCCGCGCATTTCAGCACCGGAAATGAGCTTGTCCCGTCCGCAAAGTACGACTTCAAGTTCAAGGACTATGCGCCTTGGGTCTTCCGACACCTGCGACAGCTGTTCCATCTGGATCCGGCAGACTACCTCATGTCCCTGACAGGAAAGTACATCCTTTCAGAGCTGGGGTCGCCCGGCAAGAGTGGCAGCTTCTTCTACTTCTCCAGGGACTACAGGTTCATCATCAAGACCATCCACCACGGCGAGCACAAGTTCCTCCGCAGGATATTGAGGGATTACTACAAGCACGTCACTGAGAACCCGAACACGCTGCTCTCCCAGTTCTACGGTCTACATCGGGTCAAGACGCCGTGGGGCAGGAAGATCCACTTCGTCGTCATGAACAACCTGTTCCCGCCGCACCGGGACATCCACACGACTTTCGATCTGAAGGGATCTACCATTGGCAGGGACTATAGGGAGGAAGATCTTGAGAAAAACCCCCGAGCCACGCTGAAGGATCTGAACTGGCTGAGACGGCAGAGGCACCTGGAGCTTGGCATCCAGAAGAAGCGGCTCTTCATGGAGCAGCTGCAGAGAGATGTGAAGCTAATGCAGAAGCTGCACATAATGGACTACTCCCTCCTGATTGGTGTGCACGACACGCGCAAGGGCAACGAGGAGAACCTCCGGGCGCAGAACCTCCAGGTCTTCAGCCCCGGCGGCGCCCAGGGTTCCGAGGACCCCAACCAGGTGCTGATGCGTACCCCTTCGAAGCTCGAGAACCAGCGCCGTGCCGCCCAGATGCGCCAGCTCATCAAGTCTGAGCGGCCAGTGCCTATGGGCCAGAGCACATCTGGCATGCCCGACGTCCTCGAGGATTCTGTTGCCAATTCCAAATCGGACTCGTTATTCTACTCGGACGACGGCGGTATGCGGGCAACCCACGAGGACAACACACCAGGCGAGGAGATCTATTACCTGGGAGTCATTGACTGCCTGACCCATGTAAGTTGAAAAATAAAGCAGTGTTTCCCATTGGTGGGTCCATACTAACTTGAGTTTAGTATGGCGTCATCAAGAAGATCGAACACTTCTGGAAGGGACTCTCGAGCGACCGCACACAAATATCCGCCTTGCCACCAGAGCAGTATGGTGATCGTTTCCTCAACTTCATGTCTGGCATAACCATGTCTCCTGAGGAGGCACAACGGGAGGCCGAGGAGAAGAGGAATGCCGAGACCGTGGCAGCCGCCGAGAAGGCAAAACATCGTGTGCCAAGCTGGAACAGTGCAGGCCGCAAGTCAAGTAGTAACAACATTCCGGCAGCTCCGACCCACGAGCCTCCTGCGCCACCGGGGCGCAGCTCCGGCGCCATCTCTCCGCAGGCAGAGGAGACGATGCGGAGAGCAGAGCATATTGCATCCAAGGCGGAGAAGCACGGTCAAACCGAGCAGGGAGTCCCGGATCGGACCATCAAGACCACCTGCACCGCTAGCGGCGGCGTCTTCCCCTCCATAGCGACTGCTACTGCTCCGTCTCTGATGGCCACCAACAACCCGATTGCGAACAGCCATGATGCAGCGAACCAGGCCATCCTGCCTATCGTGGAAGAGCCTAGTGAAGGCTCCTCGAACGGCGAGCATGACCACAACGCGAGCAGGACGAGCAACACGGCGAGGGGTCCTGATGGGCGACCCTTTACACCGTCTGGCTCAGGCAACCCTGCGCTTTCGAGCATGTGTGAGCCCTCGAGGGCACCGCCGACTCCGCCCAAGACGAGCGGCAGCATTGCTGGTAACGGCAGCGCACTTAGCCACGGGAAGCGGCTCGCCAAGCCGGAGAGCGCTGACAGCGGGATTGGTGTCCACGAGATGACGGGCCGGGCGAGAAGCGGGAGCCAGGTCTCTAAATACTCCGTCAAGGGGCAGATGAGCCGGGAGAGCTTGGATAAGGCACTGCCCCCACTGCCTACTTGAACTGGGGGCCCCTCAACACGAAGCATCCAGGGAGTGATTGACACGCGCCCGGGATGGAAGTAAAGAGTGCTCGGCACCGCAGGGCCAGCACAGGGAAAGAGAGTATGGCAACGACCAGCTGGTGGGGTCGATAATGAGGAAGAGACATCCGAGGCAACAGACCTCTCCCCCATCCGTGCGGGACGATGTCGATTTTTTTTGTTTATTCGCGCGAAGAACGATATGATACCACTACAGCATCGAAAGCATCGAATCCAGAAACTTTCTTGTCAATACTCTTCTTCTCCCATTTCCTCCCTAACTCTCGACCGATTATTCCTCTCTTATTCAACCACTTCACTTCTTGTTCTGCTTTGTTTATCGACTGACACGCCCACCCAAGTCGAACCGATCCAGACCATTTACACACCGCCTTTTTTTTTTCTTTTGTTCCCGTGTTCAACTGGACCGGTCGCGTCTGACTGGTGTTTGCTGTTTCCTGCCGGAGTTTTTTGTGACAGGTTCTAGATGGGCACACAGAAAAAGAAGAGAAGTTTGGGGCTGTTTCTGGCCCCGCCCCCCTTTTGAGTAGGTTGTTTGAGGAAGGTAGTGAAGGCGGCCTGGTCCCACAAGCAAATCCTTGGATGAATGGATATAAAACAAAACATCAACACCAAACAACAAGATATTCAAATGACGAACAAATCAGGCTACCGCTTGAGCGTCTGTTTCTTCTTGGTTTTACAAATCTTCTCCCCCCCCCCCCCCACCTCTTGTTCCTGTTCGTTTCCGGGTGACGAGATGTGTTTAATGAGGGAGTAGGTATCACTTTTGGATGACATGGTTGCATGCTGGGGGCATTGTATATAGCTTCAATGATACCTCATAGACTAACTAAGATGTATGAAAATGAAGATTGGAGCTTCTGTTTCTCAGTTGTTTCCATTGCTACCTGTTCTCCCGGGATGTGCAGCTCGGCACAGTCGTACTGAGACACCTATTACATCGACTGGTTGGGCTTTGCTCAGTTAACACTTTGTGAGTTGGATAGTTTCCTGGATTTATAATGATTTTTCCGCCGTCCCCGAACGCCATTGGCTGCTCGCAAATCAACGCGATTTGAGATGCGTCCTTGACAGATTTCTTCTTGTTGTTTTGATACACACGTATGTGATATGTACACATGCACTGCAACCTCCAACAGATACACCATCAGCAGTTTGTGCGTACGGTTTGTCGTCGTTTCTGCCTCCTCAACCGCCGGAAGGAATGTGGCATTCGACCATTTTGGGTTTTCTTGTCGTGTGTCGACTTGTTGCCTCCTCTTTCATGATCCAGCTGGCCCAGTCTGGATCTGCACGCTCTGGGCGCCCTGCGCCTGGAGCTGGGCTAACCTCTGCTTCTTGTTGTGCTCTGCGACACGCCACTTCTTAAAATATGTCACCTGTGTAAGAACAAGCAGACGCCAACTAGTCAGCCAGGATCATTCCTGCCCCTTGCGGCCGGCCGGTCTCTAACTCACCCACTCGGCGGCGCAGTCCCTCTCGAAGGCTGCCGACTCGCCGCCGCACTGCTTGGCGGCGGCCTTGTCGTCCCTTATGGCGTCCAGGATGCCGCTGCGGTCCAGGCAGGAGAAGTAGGCGTCGCGGCTCTCCCAGCAGCGCCTGCGCTCGGTGCGCGAGGGGGCGACGGCGCCGGTGCGGACCTCGTCGGCGCGCTTGTCGGTCGGGCACTTCCAGAAGTCTGTGAGGCCCATCTTTTTTGCTTCGCAGAGGGGGACGATTGAGGGGTGTGGCATGCGAACCGCTGGGGGGAGGGGGTGTTTGTGGGTTTGGAGAGAATGGAATTCGTTGGATCGGATGGGGTGGGTGGGTGGATTGATGATGCTATCCAGCCCAGAGAGAGCTTCCCGGGCGGCAGAATTATTTAGGCGGTCGGGCCGTGCTCGCCCAGTTAGAGGTACGTCACTGCAGCTCCCGGCAAATGGTCCCTACCTTTGGTAGGGTGTAGACTATCTACCTACCTACCAACTTAGGTGCCTAGGTGCCTAGGTGCCTACGTACCCGCTCCCTGTCGCCCTTGGCCTTTGCGGAGAACAAGCAAGGGACCGGACTGGCCAGCCAAGGGTGATTGTGATCACCGCACGACACATTGTCATCAATTCTAATCCTCGACATCCTAGTGTACAACCCACGTAGGGGCTGCTTCTCTCCTTGTCATTGATCCTATGGCCCCATAGAGTGGATCCTGCAACCTCACACGAGCACCGACTATACAGCCTCCAACCAACGATTGTTCCAACACGTCACAAGGGACACGGCGACTATGGCCTAGTCTCCGTCTACCTCATCTCGAAATGCGCCCAGGGCAGCAGCCAGCCCAAGACAACCACAAACTTGTCACGAGACCCGGCCGCGCCTCACACTCCCCTTCGCCCTCCTAATCCTCCCCCCACACGCAACCTATACCCAAGGCCCACACAGCCCGGTCAAGGAAAATGGCGAGGAGACGAAGGCCGCCTCGCGCCGGCGCCCTTACCGAGCTGCCACCGCTCCGCATCCTCGGCCAGATCGCAGCCCTGCAGGCCCTCTACTACTTCGCCGCCCTCGTCCTGATGCTCTTCACGGCCCTCGTGTCCGGGAGGCCGTTCACGCCCGACCTGGTTCTGGGCTGGTCCGCCGTCAGGGGGGACACGACGCAGGGGTGGCTCAACGCCTTCATGTGGATCCTGGACGGGGGGTTGTTCATGTGAGTGTCTGAGTGTTGTATCCCTCTGTAGGCCGGAAAGAGAGAAGAGGGGAGGGAGGGCTAGGAGCATCCTCGTGTGATTTGCTAGTTTTGCTGACTTGACTCCCCCTAACTCGCAGGGCTGTCGCCATGGTCATGATCGTCATCCGGTCCAAGCTCGTCCTCGACTTCGGCCTCACAACCCACTTCATCCATCTCCTCGTCGTCTCCTTCTACACCGGCCAGGTGCCGCGCAACGTCTTCTGGTGGGTCGCCATGGCCGTCTCCAGCGCCGCCGGCGTCTCCCTCGGCGTGTGGGGGTGCCAGTACCGGGAGCTGAGGCCCGTCTTCTTTGGTGGCGGTGGCGGCAGTGGCACAAAGAACAACAGCAGCAACAACAGCAGCAGCAGCAGCAATGCGAACGGCAGCGCATCGGGTGGTGGCGAGGGGAGCAGCCAGGCGGCCGACGGAGATGAGGAGCAGGGGTTCACGAGGGGCCGCGGCCGGGGGAGGGGCAGGGACGGCGCGGGCGAGTATGAGATGGTTAATATGAACGGGGCATCGTCATGACATACGCTCGCCAGCGGGTGGGCATGCTTTCTTCCCCTCCCTCCCTTGCGGCAGTCTATGGGATATTTCCTGGTGCGAGAGCGACTGTTGGGAAACCTGGCTGGCCGGCTGGCATGGCGTTGCGTGGGCTTGACGACACTTGCATAGACCGGCGTTTGGATGCGTGGATTAGATTATGACTCGACAGGCCAGGGACTGGTTTCTGTGATAGCAGGCGTATCTGTGGCAGACATCCCTTCGGCTTGGGCCGCCTTGGAATTCATGTTTGCGTTGCGCCCAGAATCCTTCATTCTGCGTTCATGATGATTTTCCTCGACGCCTTCCCACAAGGCCTGGGAGGAACGGTACCGCCTTTGACAGATTTTATTTATGACAGCATTTAATAAGCCTATTGCTAGTACTTTGCCATAATTTTACAATTTTGATGTTATGGCGATATTGTTGCTGAGTCTGAGTGCATTGCATTACTATATCAAATACCCCCCCTCCCCCTGGTAGGTAGCTTCCCCCTGACGGCCATTTGGAGGTTCATTCTGCATTAGAAATGGCCGTCAGCACGTCGAAATCCTGCAAGGTGTGTTCTGGGTTGACTTAGCCTGACGTCTGTGTTGTTTGCGAGTGGTGATGGCTTCATCAAAGACGATGTTGATGATGGACCCTGCGAAAAGTTCTCAGTGTATTACTTCAACCATTATACTCTTGTTGCTGCCTATCGAATAGATAGAAAGAAAGGCTGGGAATGAGCAAACTAGAATGGTAGGAATTCTGTAGCTTGCTGCTTAAGCCACGGAACGATTCGCGTCGACCCCCGGAAGCTCGACATCAAACATATTGTAGCAAATGAAAAATCTTGGATAAAGAGGCCCTAGAATGGTATATTTCCTCGTAAGCCATATAACTCTAGGAACTGAGACTTGTGAGTTCCGCGGACACGATTCGTAGACTGCGGAGAAAATTCCAATCCGAGTCTTGAGACAAACTTATACTCCTTCAGCATCCTGTTGAACCCAAGAAGCCACTGTATGAACCCACAAACCACGCTCAGGGGTGTGGGTGCATTCATTTTCCTCTTTAGTGCAACACATCCAAGTGCCTAGGCCCGAACCAAAATGGGTACGATAATGGGCCATGATATTGAGGAGTACTGAGAGAGAAAAACAAACGAGTGTTATTCAGTCACCCCAGACCAATTAGTCCCTGAAGGACCCCATTCAGAAATGGCACGGATGACGGTAGTGACATAGGTGGCGGCGAAGGGCCGTGTCTAGTTACTCACTTGAGCAGCAAGATGGGGGAGACCGCGCTTAAGCCACGGCGAGGTATTTTGCCACGAGCAATAGATCCTGCCGAGTGAGCAAGCCAATGTGGTGTGATGAAAATCCTAGCAAACTGAGGACTACTTCAACCACACATCTATCTGTCATGAAAGGGGAACTATCTCTCAGTCTCAGGTATAGGCACGTCACGGCATGAACACGAGATAAGCCCTCAAGTGAGTCCCAGCCAATAATTGCCAGTGTAGTTACGGTGTTTATCACCCTTTCCGTTCAACTTTCAGCAGCATCATTAGTGCGACGAGTCCGAGGTGAAGCTTGTAAAATGCGCTACCGGTACGTTTGTGCGTGCTCAACGACTTGTGCATCCCAGCCTCCTCACAGCATGAGATGACCGACCGACTTAGACAATAAGGGCCAACATGGGGTCAACAGTCGTTGCCCAGAGAAATCTACGAAAATTTGCACTGACAACCCTCTTATACAACTTACATACCTAGATACTTTAAGTAGTAGCTACAGAGGCGTGGCCCATTTTTCGCGGCCGAGCTGGCTAATCCCGGCTCGAGGAGATGGCGCCATCTTACACCATCCGCAGCGGTCGGCCGAAGGGGATGAAGAAGGTATTAGCTGTTCCGGAATGCAGGCAGGGAGCGACCGACATTCAACCAAGCTCCGGATTGCTGGGCGATTATTAGATGCCCGTCCGAGAAAATTGAATGCGCGGGGGGTTGGTTGGTTTGTATACATGGCCAGCGCCCTGGCAGACTGGGATCGAAGGACGGCCAACCACGTCTTCAAATCTCATTTACACTCAGCTGTAGTGCACCTCAACGCGACTCATATTGTTCTCAACGTAATTCTCTTTTGACACGGCTCCCGGGGCTGCGCTCCATATCCTACAGACTGATACACATCTGTGGCCAAGATGCCCGTCAAGCGTGTCGCAGTCATCGGCGCTGGCCCATCGGGCGCAATCACGGTCGACGCCCTGGCACAAGAGAAGACATTCGATGTGATAAGGGTATTCGAGCGCCGCGAAGGCCCGGGGGGCTGCTGGTAAGCCCAGCCACCCGCCTGCTGCTGGGGCGCCCCCTCACCGGCGTGAGATGTCACCACTGACTTACACGTCGCAGGATAGGGGACTCTACGCCCCCGCCGGCCTTGACTAACCTCGGCGCGCTGGCCCGCCGGGAGGGCGACCCGCCCGTCCCCGTCCCAGACACCCTCCCTGCCCGGGCGCCGCGGCCGGGCCAGCCGCGGTTCGCCGAGTCTTCCATCTACCCGTACCTCGAGACCAACGTCGACGACGTGGCCATGAGCTTCACGGGCGGCGGCGCGGAGGACATCCCCGCCGAGCGCAGCGAGTGGTCTGTCGCGCGGCACGGCGCCGGCACGCCGTTCCGCCACTGGAGGGTCCTGCGGCGGTACGTCGAGGGCCTGTGGGCGCGCAACGGCTACGCGGGGCTCGTCTCGTACAACACCGCTGTCGAGAGAGCTGTCAAGGTCGGCAGGGAGTGGGAGGTCACGCTGCGGCGCGAGGCCGAGGATGCCGTCGACGAGTGGGTTTGTCGAGAAGTTCGACGCGGTGGTGGTAGCCTCGGGCCACTTCAACGTCCCGTGGGTGCCTGACATCAGAGGGCTGGAGGAGTTCGAGTCGTCACGCCCGGGCAGTGTGCTGCATAGCAAGATGTATAGGGGCCGCGACGGCTTCTTGGGAAAGGTGAGTGGACCCAAGGGGCGCTGGGGACGGCCGCCGCCACCCCCCCCCCCGAAGGATATCAGACCCTCTAGCTAACAAGGCCAATAGCGAGTAGTGGTAGTCGGCGCCTCCGTCTCAGCCGCAGACATCGCATTCGACCTCGCCTCGAGCAAGGCAGCCAAGGATCCCGTCCATGCTGTTGTGATAGGCCACAGCTTCAACACCTACTTTGGCGACGCGGCCTTCAACCACCCCCGCATAAAGAAACAGCCGTCGATATCCCGCGTCGACGCCCGCACCCGGACGGTCCACCTCGCGGACGGCACTTCCATCCCGGACGTCGACCACCTCATCTTCGGCACGGGCTACAGCTGGAGCCTCCCCTTCCTGCCGCAGGTGCCCACGCGCAACAACCGCGTCCCGGGCCTGTACCAGCACGTCGTCTGGCAGGAGGACCCCACGCTGCTCTTCGTCGGGGCCGTGGGGGCCGGGCTGACGTTCAAGATCTTTGAGTGGCAGGCCGTCTACGCGGCGCGCCTGCTCGCCGGCAGGGGGACGTTGCCCAGCGCCGAGGAGATGCGCGCGTGGGAGGCCAAGAGGGTGGAGGCGAAGGGCGATGGCCCCGGCTTTTTGATGATATACCCTCTCTTTTGCGAGTACTTTGAAGAGGTGAGGGAGCTCGCCGGTGAGCCGGCGAATGGCGTGGGGAGGAGGCTGCCCAGATATGATGAGAGGTGGTTCCAGTTGTTCATGGATGGCCATGAACTCCGGAAGGCCATGTGGGAGAGACTGAATGAGCAGGCCAGGGCCGAGCTCCAGGCTGATGGGGACGGAGCTGCGGTTGAGAGCCGCTTGTGAGCCTGGGCAGTCTCGAGCTGTAGTTGTTTGCGCTGCCTGACATTGTCGTTTGCTATGATCAGAGAAGGTGGAGAGGCCATACGGGAACAGATAGAACTATACAGGTCAGGGTGCTGAAAGATCAAACCGCTCCGCCAGCAAACCTCAACAATTATAATCCAAAAGCTACGTGGCAGATGTCCTGTCGGCACCCCATCCCGGCGTCACGACAGCTTGACAAGACGGAGACAAGCATACAAGGCTTTCAGTATGTCGATCATCCAACGGCAAGAGATGGAAGAAGGAGTGCTCACTCAATCTTCCCACGTAGGACCCATGGGTACCCACCCAGGACCCGTGGGTAATTTCGTCCCTGCAATTACCCACGGGTTCTCGGGTACCCATTGAGTATTACCCACGCGTGGTTATTTCCTGGGCCTATATGCAGTCAAAACCATGAACTAATCATTTCTCCTCATCATATAGAAGTAGCCATCCGTAATACTATAGTCCTAATTTATCTTAGCATTACCAGAGATAATCTACATCTTAGAGTCACAAAAGGAGAAGGTAATATATCCCTCTTTCTTATACTTAATAAGGAGTATAACTAGGGCTCCAACCTATTTCAATTATAGTTTACCTATCTAGCTTTTTATATAAGCGCACCAAGTATAACGAATTAAGCATGCAGTATGCTGTAAACTTTTATAACTCCCCCCTTTTAAGCCCCTTTATACCTTATTATATACCTAAAGAAAGGCTCTCTATATACCCCTTTAAAAGTCCTTTCTTTAGGTAAATAAAGGGCCTTTCTCTAGGTATATAGAGGGGTATCCTCTGGGTATGTGGAGGGCCTTCCTCTGGGCATGTGGAGGGCCCTCCTCTGGGTGTATAGAGGGCCCTTTTACTAAGTATATGGAGGGCCTTCTACTGGGTATATAGAGGGCCTTCCTCTGGGCGTGTAGAGGGCCTTCTACTGGATGTATTAAGGGCCTTCTTCTAAGCGCGTGTGGAGGGCATATAGAGGGCCCAGAGGTTAGAGTAGGCCTTATATATGGCCTTTTTATATACTTAGCTAAGGGTGAGGTAGGGCCTGGTGTGAGGTTGAGGAGCTGGTGGTACAAGATAACTAGGTGCGCTATATGCTTCATTTCTTGTACTGGGTGCGCCCATATAAAAAGCTGGGTGCGTGAACCATGACTGCTTCTTTACTCCTTATTAAGCTTTCGTGTACCATCCCATAATTAATGTACTCCTCCTAGACGAGGCCCTAGGGATATATATATCCCTTTTTATCCCAAAAGCAAGCAGAAAATAAAGAAAATTTTCACCATTTAACGTTATTGCCATTCCCAAACTCAAAACTCTCTGACCATGAAACCCTGCTTGAGAAAGATTTGGCGATGATTGCCGTCCATCAGTTCGCAGCTATTGCGATGCAAATCTTGTTCTCGATCAGCCCTCGGTCGGAAAAAGCTTCGGGTCAGGTGTAGCCCTGATCATCTCGACGGCGGCCGCCGGACATCCATGAATGCTAGGCTACAGGAAGCACATCGTTAGAATTATCAAGGAAAATGAGACCAATGCATAACACTTACGATGTCACGGCAGAGCGAGATGGCAGACAGCGCTCTGGTAAACTGCTCCGAAGGCGGCAACTCGCCCACAACAATGCCAGGGTTGCTCCAGTAAGTGAGCCTGTTGCGGCAAATGTATGTTGCCTGGGTGAGGTTGTAGCGATGCAGAGTCAAAGCCATGAACTGATCATTTCTTCTCATCGCGTGGAAGTACCCGTCCTTCTGGCTGTAGTCCCAGGCGATCTTAGCATTGCCAGAGATAATCTGCGTCTTCTGGTCACGAAAGGAGAAGGCAACATGTCCCTCTTTCTTGTGCTCAACGAGGAGCATGACTGGGGCTCCGACCTGTCTCCATCGCTGCTAGGCACGCGGCGCCATGATTCGATGCAACTCTCTCCCCGGAAAGCTTCGAGTTCGGGAACGGCCAGCTTTCTTCGGGCTGGCCTCTAGAGTTTCCTGTAGTCGGCCGATGGTGAAGGCGCAGTCGGCGGCGGAGCGCCTGGTCTTTTGGTCGTTCCCTCCCTCACACCACGTCCCGGGAGCCCAACCCTCGTCTTAGATGACGTCCAGAAACTGCTGAAGCTCGTGAAGCTCGTGATCAGTGACAGAGACGCCAGGCTGGATCCTGGCCTTCGCAAGCTGAAGCACAGCTTTGATGGAGAACTCGGCCTCGTCGCTAAGGTTCGCGCGAGTCTGTACCATTCCGCCAGGCTCTAGGGTGATGCGAGGACCGCCTGCCTCGCGAGTGCTTCTGGTCATGCCGAGGGCATCATCGACATCTTGACCGCTTTAGAATAAGGCTTTAATATAGGTTCTATAGTTCTTAATTTTATTCCTTTTAGTATTTATAGAGGAGTATGTTCTAGACTGGTTATAAATAGTATATAAAATATTATAATTTCCAGAAGTGAAAAATAATATAAATTAACTGTAGAATGTGTTGATTTTTGTTAAGAGCTCCCTAATTCAAAAAGGAAGCCATCACCAGAGGCGATGACGACTGGAAGGCCATTTGTAGGCAGCAGGGGCTGTTGGGTATCTTATTCTGATTTGCAAGCGAGAGTGCCAAAAACGCGCTAGTGACGCGCACATGTTGACACACCCGTTCCCTATACAAATCGGCATCCCTTCAGCATTCAACTATTGACGCCCATTGCTCAACCCACCACGCCTTGGCACGCCATGAGGCTATTAACCCCATACAAATCAACTCTTACGATTCGATATATGGTGTTTTTGTAACTATGCAGCGCTATCTCACCCCGCTAGAGCTCACAACAATTAAGGGGCTTCTAAACATCAATCTAGCCGATAATGCAACTATTATAAAGACTATAAAGTATTCTAAGCGCTAGATATATAAGCTAAGGAGGAAGAATTAAATATCCGGTAATATATTCACACCAGGTATATTGCCATTAGCCTATAATAGCATACAGCTAAGTGACTTCCACCGTAACGTTCATAATTTAAGTCCCAGGCATCTATATATTCTAATACATCTTCTCATTACCCAGGCCCTCCTTAACTACCTTTCTAAGAAGAACGACCTCTATCAAGATGAGATGCAATGGTGGTTACTTAAAACCTTTAATCTATTTACCTCTATAAGCACTATTAGCTAGGTGCTTAAGGGAGTTAAATAAATAAAAAAATTATACTCCTTTATTACTATAAAATGCAACTATAAGATCCAAGCCACCTAGATTATTAATATATAAGAATATCGGGCTGATTAATTTATCTTTATTAATAAGTCTAGTATTAATAAGAGAAATGGGCTATGATGTACTACATAGGCGCTAAAGGGAATTTAGCTAAAGAAGCCAATACTTAGAGGGGGCATAAATTATGGCACTTGATTTTAAGTGCTTCCAGCCCTTATAATTAAGGGTATTCTGGGTCTATTAATATATTAGGGCTATACTAATGGGGAAGGCTTTATTGCCTTTATAAAGGTTAAGGTTATTCCCAAAACAATACCATTCCCAGGGCTGAATTTAGTGCTAGTGATGGATAACACAAGCTTCCACTATCATGATAACCTCTAGCGGGTATATAATGAGGCAGGAGTTCGGCTTGCATACCTCCCTCTATATTCCCCAGATCTTAATTTTATTAAGGCATTCTTTAGTAATCTAAAGAAGTATATTTATTATTACTATTAGTATAAAAAAGACTAGTAGCATATAAATAATAACTAAAGGTAATTCCTTATTAATTATATATATAGTATTAGCGCTTAGAAGGAAGCTATTATAGGTTACTTTAGAAAGGTAATGATTCTAGAGCTGGGGTGAGAGTTTATTAATGAAACAGCTAGCTAGATATATAATTTGAAGCCTCTAATATGTGTATATTGCCTATATAAGATGATTTCAATAGTATATAGTGTGTGGTATGAAAGCAATTTAAATGCTCTTAAAGTTGTGCCTATATGCCCGGATATGTGTTATGGACCAACACACATTGGCGGCTGACTACTGCAGAAGACAACCCCGCAGGTCGGGAAGTGGCCCCCAAAAGGAGCGCCCCGCCTGATCCAATCAGTAATGCCACCTTATCAGGGTTAGGATCAGGGACCCACCACAATTGATGAGATCGTTATCGATTCCATTAAGCAACACTCAATCAACAGGATCACCATCAATACTATTAATAATAAATAAAGAGTCAGAATATATAAGGATATAGTTATCACTATATTAGGTAGCTTTTATAGAATAGACTCTTTAGTTGTTAATCTAAGTATTTAATTCCAATATTAAATAGCCTTATAGCTAGTAATTATTATTAAGTTAATAATATTGCTTAATAACCGCCTAATAATATATTCTGAATATAAACTCTTGATCTTTTAGGATTAATATACTTAAAAACCCCTTTGATTATTATATTTTAATAACTCTTATTTATATATTGCTATATAGATTTTAAGCAATATTATATGTGAAACCCTTTATGATATTGGACTCTGGAATAACTACCCCTACCTATAACCTTCTCTATAAGCTGGATGAACTTGCTAATAATAAGACTATGGACCCCTGTGTCCAGGAACTAGTTAATAAGGTTAGGTAGTTATACCTCTTTATGGAAGGTTAAGCTTAATGTAATGCAGAAGTTAAATAGCTTTAATAGGAGATTATTACTCTTTAAGTTGGAGCTAATATTATTAATACCCTAATCTAAATAAAGGAATATATTAAGCTTAATATTTTAGCCCCCTATAATGGGACTGCTAGATAACTTCAGGTATACCTAATATAGGTTAGGGCCTACTAGTGCGTCTATAGGCTAGATATATAGCCTAGCGGAAAAAGGGTTATATATGCATCCTCTTTCCTTAAAGGATAAGCTTTAGCTTGGTTTGAACCCTACCTAACTGACTTTATTAATATAGAGTTGTTTAAAGCCTGCAAGCTTGAAATGCAGCGGATTTTTAGTAGCTATAAAGGCTATAAAGATGCCCTTAGGTCCCTATTTCAGGACCTAAATAAAAAATGGCAGGCAGAAAGGGACCTAGTAAATTGCAAATAATGCGGTTTAGTAATTAACTATGCAGCAGAATTCCAGCAAATCTATATTAAAATTAACTATACTAATAATATAAAGAAATTTATATTCTATTATAGATTAAAGGATAAAGTAAAGAATAAACTCAGTAAAGTTATAAACCAACTTAATATTTTTCTATATTATATAGAAATAGCTATTTAGATTAATAATAGACTCTATAAATAATACTTGGAAAAGAAAGGATAAACTTCTAAACAAACTATATTTCATAAGTATAAGTCTAATACGGAAAAGAAGTATTAGAAGCTAAGCACCTAGTGGGGATAGTATGTAGGACTTATGGAATTAGATATTACTTAATGCAAGGATAAGAAAAACATTAAATACTATAATTATAATAAAATGGGATACTTTGCCTTAGAATGCCGGGCTCTAAAGAAAAATAGGGACTGGAAGTTAGTACCTGAAGGAACCTGATAGGCTAATGAAGCTACCCGTTAAGCTAGTATAGCTACTCACAATGCATAAGGACCACCTAGGTCCAAACCATAATGGGAACTTGTAAATAAGTACTATATCTGTGGAATAACCGTGTATAACTAGTGTTAGGTATACCCAGACTAAGACCCAGATGAAGGATATGATTTTTACAACCCTAATAAGGAAGACCTTTATAATAGTCTATACTTCTCCTAATATACGAAGTCCTAATATAAAAAATATTAGAAAGATAAGGTATAATGGCAGCCTATCCTACTAATAAAGAATCCCTAGAAGCCTAGAAAGGCATATATATTACTTAGTTAAATAACTTGCTTTAATGATAGCTATACTACTTACTATAGTAATAAGGAGGCTACCGGATAGTTTCCTAAGAATGCTTTAGGGAAGTAGGGAAAAACCCTAGCGGTAGGAAATAGGGAGGAGCTCCTGCAGATTGACCTTAGGATGGAAGGAAAACCTGTCCCTTAGGCCCTACTTGCACTATAAACCTAGTAGAAGGAACCGCAAGACTACTTAGGATAAGCGCCCCTTTTAGCCCTAAGAACTAATATTATAGCGGTTATGATTGTAGGGAGATCTTTTGAAGAAACTATAGGATAACCTACCTAGGAATATAGGAGACTAGGAGATACAGGATATATATATTCATTATATAATAAATATAAAGATATCTCTTGGGTATTATGTATTTATAATGGATATAAGGAATATATGAGAGAGAAAATTAAGTATAGCTGGTTTCCCTAATGATATTTAGGTAAGAATATTAAATATATATATAAGTATAATGATTTTAAGAATTAGCACCTATATTAAAAATATGATAAGATGGGATATGCCCTAATGAGGCTGGACTCCTGTATACTTTTGGAATGCCTCTGGAACCCTAATGGATGGGCAAATTGTAATAAACTAACTTGCAAGGTGTATATACTTAATAAAGCTTAAGACTGGTATTTACTGAGATAGTAGGGGCTGCTGCTTAAAACTCTAATAATAAAGGAATAGGATTATAGCATGTAATAGCTAGTTGATGACCTGTAAGAATTATAAAACATTATAAAGTGAAATCTTGAGAGTATTAAGGAGGTCCTAGCTATGGATAAATAGTTAAAAAACTAGAAGGGCTGTTTATAAAACCTCAGGCAGTAACTAACTATATTATGAGGTACTTGTGTATAATAATGAGCGACTATAGCTACCTGATGGTTTAGGTTGAGCTAGGAGTTTATATGTGCTTAGCACTTATTGATAGTGGAGTATAAGGGAATTTTATTTCCCTAAAGGTAGTAAATAGATATTACCTATTATAGTATAAGAAAAGGGAACCCTATAGACTTAATATAGTAGATGGAACTAAAGTATCTTATAGTAATAGAGTTATTAATATAGAGACTAATCCCCTTTTAGTTCGGATTTATAATTATATGGAATTACTATTATTTGATATTACTGAGATAGTAAATTATTAGTTAATCTTGGGAATACCTTAGTTAAGAAAGAATAATCCCTAAATTGATTGGACTACTGGCTAGATCTTTTGGGATAATGCTGTTCCTTAGAAGAAGGTTGCAATCAACGGTGAGGGAAGGAGTTATATTACTAAGGATAGCAAACGGGTGATATACTTAAATGGACTTATGGATACCTCTGGGAGCGGATAGAAGGCCCGACTCCAGGAAGATAGAGAAGGATTAGGCTACTTAAGTATCTTGCAGAAGGACTGAAGCCAGTCAGGAGATTGCTATTCTAATATAATTAGTTAGCATATAATACAGGAAATATAATAATACCTCCTTTACCTAAAAGAAGAGAGAGAAGGAGATAAGACTAATAGACTAGCATGAATACTAGAAGACTATTATGAATTTAAGAAAGTGTTCTAGGAATGACTCAATACTATATTGCTATAATATATGCAATGGGATTATAAAATACTATTAAAACTCAGAATAATACCCTAGTTTAAGCCCATTTATAGATTTAATAAAGAATAACTTAAAGTACTTAGGGAATACCTTAATGAAAACCTCTAGAAGGGATTTATCAGGCTATTGTGATTACTAGCTGGATACCTAATCCTCTTTATACTAAAGAAGAATGGCAAGCTATGACTTCATATAGACTATTGATAATTAAATGATATTATGATTAAAAACTAATACCCTCTCCTGCTTATTAAGGAACTATGGGACTGACTTAGAGGAGCAAAATGGTTTATAGCACTTAACTTGAAGTATGGATATAACCTTATTTAAATGAAAGAAGGAGAAGAATGAAAGATAGTATTTAGGATATGCTAAAGATATTACAAAATAATAGTTATGCCTTTCAGATTAACTAATGCACCTATATTATTTTAGGAATTAACCAACTAAGTCTTAAGTAAATACCTTAATATCTTTATCATCACCTACTTGGGTAACATTCTCATCTTCTTAGAAAACCTTAATAATTATAAGGAATATATTAAAAAGGTTCTCTAAAAACTTTAGGATATTAATCTTCTAGTGGAACTAGAAAAGTGCAGCTGGTATGCATAAAAAGTTGACTACCTTGGGTATATAATTGAATTAGGAAAAATTAAGATGCAAGAAGGAAAAATTAAAGCAATCAAGAAATGGCTAACCCTTACAAACGTTAAGAATATTAGAGCATTCCTTAGATATACTAACTTCTATTAATAATTCATTATATAGTATAGTAATATTATGAAACCATTAATAGATCTTACTAAGAAAGATTATGCCTTTAGGTAGATAGATACTAAATAATAGGCTTTCTAGATACTTAAGGATAAGGTTATAGGAGACCCTATATTTAAGGAAGCAGACCTAGAGAAGGAATTTGAAATCCATATAGATGCCTTAGATAATGCTGTGGGTGGAGAACTTACTTAAAAAGATAAATAGGGAAGGATACACATTATTACAAACTTCAGCAAGAAATTCAATAGACTAGAAACCTATTATACTATACTAGATAAAGAATTTATAGCTATAATATATATATTCTAGGAATAGTAGTACTACCTTATAGGAGCTAAAAAGTAGATTAAACTCTATATGGATTATAAGAATCTTATAACCTTTATAATAATTAAAACTCTTAATAAGTAATAAATTAGATATATAAAGTTCTTATTATAATTTAATATTAAGGTTATCTATATAGATGGAGTTAAGAATGCAAGAGCAAATATGCTTAGCTAAAGACCCAACTATTAGGAAAAGAATTTACCTATAAAATAGATAGTATTTAAAACCCAAGAGGATGGGAGCCTNACAGGTTTAGTAATTAACTATATAGTAGAATTCTAGTAAATTTATACTAAAATCAATTATACTAATAATATGAAGAAATTCATATTTTATTATAGATTAAAGGATAAAGTAAAGGATGAATTTAGTAAAGTTATAAACTAACCTAATGATTTTCTATACTATATGGAAATAGCTATCTAGATTAATAATAGACTCTATAAATAATGCTTGGAAAAGAAAGGATAAACTTCTAAATAAACTATATTCCATAAGTATAAATCTAATACAGGAAAGAAGTATTAGAAGCCAAGCACTCAGTAGGGATAGTATACAGGACCTATGGAACTAGATGTTGCTTAATGCAAGGATAAGAAAAACATTAAATGCTATAACTACAATAAGATGAAATACTTCGCCTTGGAATGCTGGGCTCTAAAGAAAAATAGGGACTAGAAGTTAGTACCTAAAGGAACCTAATAGGCTAATAAAGCTACCCATCAAGCTAGTGTAGCTACTCATAATGCGTAAGGACCACCCAGGTCCAAACCATAATGGGAACTTACAAATAAGTACTGCATTTATAGAATAACTGTATATAATTAGTATTAGGTATACCTAGATTAAGACCTGGATAAAGGATGCAACTTCTATAACCCTAATAAGGAAGACCTTTATAATAGTCTATACTTCTCCTAATATACTAAGTCCTAATGCAAAAAATATCAGAAAGATAAGACATAATAGCAGCCTGTCCTACTAATGAAGAATCCCCAGAACCCTAGAAAGGTATATGCATTACTTAGTTAAATAACTTGCTTTAATGATAGCTATATTACTTATTGTAGCAATAAGAAGGCCACCAGATGGTTTCCTAAGAATGCTTTAGGGAAGCAAGGAAGAACTCTAGCGGTAGGAAATAGAGAGGAGCTCCTGTAGATTAACCCTAGGATAGAAGGAAAACCTATCCCTTAGGCCCTACTTGCACTACAAACCCAGTAGAAGGAACTGTAAGACTATTTAGAATAAGCGCCCCTTTTAGCCCTAAGAACTAATATTATAGCGGTTATAATTGTAGGAAGACCTTTTGAAGAAACTATAGGATAACCTACCCAGGAATACAGGAGACTAAGAGATGCGGGACATATGTATCCATTATATAACAAACATAAGGACATCTCTTGGGTATTATGTGTTTATAATGAATATAAGAAATATATAAGGAAGAAAACTAAGTATGGCTAGTTTCCCTAATGATATCTAGGCAAGGATATTAAATACACATATAAGCATAATGATTTTAAGAACTAGCACTTATACTAAAAACATAATAAGACGGAATACGCCCTAATGAGGCTAGACTCCTGCATATCTTTAGAATGCCTCTGGAACTCTAATGGATGGGAAAATTATAATAAACCAACCTGCAAGGTGTATATACTTAATAAAGCTTAAGACTAGCATCTACTAAGATAGCAGGGGCTACTACTTAAAACTCTAATAATAAAGGAATAGGATTATAGTATGCAATAGCTGGTTGATAACCTATAAGAATCATAAAACATTATAAAGTGAAATCTTAAGAGCATTAAGGAGGTCCTAGCTGCGGATAAATAGTTAAAAAACTAGAAGGGCTGTCTATAAAACCTCAGGCAGCAACCAACTACATCACAAGGTACTTATACGCAATAATAAGCAACTATAGCCACCTAACGGTTCAGGTTGAGCTGGGAGTCCATATGTGCTTAGCACTCATCAATAGTAGAGCACAAGGGAATTTTATTTCCCTAAAGATAGTAAACAGGTATTACCTATTATAGCATAAGAAAAGGGAACCCTATAGACTCAATATAGTGGATAGAACTAAAGTATCTTATAGCAATAGAGTTATTAATATGGAGACTAATCCCCTCTTAATTTAGATTTATAACCGCATGGAATTACTATTATTTAATATTACTAAGATAGCAAATCATTAGTTAATCTTGGGAATACCTTAGTTAAGAAAGAATAATTCCTGAATTAATTAGACTACTAGCTAGATCTTTTGGGATAATATTATTCTTTAGAAGAAGGTTATAATTAATAGCAAGGGAAGGAGTTATATTACTAAGGATAGTAAATGGGCGATGCACTTAAATGGACCCACGGATACCTCTAGGAGCAGACGGAAGGCCTGACTCCAGGAAGACAGAGAAGGACTAGGCTACTTAAGCACCTTGCGGAAGGACCGAAGCCAGTCAGGAGATCGCCACTCCAATACAACCAGTTAACATATAACATAGGAAACATAATAATACCTCCTTTACCTAAAAGAAGAGAGAGAAGGAGATAAGACTAACAGACTAGCACGAATACTAGAAGACTATTATAAATTCAAGAAAGTATTCCAGGAACAACTTAACACCGTATTACTATAACACATATAATAGGACTATAAAATACTATTAAAACCCGGAATAATACCCTAGTTTAAGCCTATCTATAGACTTAATGAAGAACAACTTAAAGCACTTAGGGAATACCTTAATGAAAACCTCCAGAAGGGATTCATCAGGCCATTACAATCACCAGCTGAATACTTAATCCTCTTTATACCAAAGAAGAATAGCAAGCTATAACTTTATATAAATTACTAATAATTAAACAACATCACAATTAAAAACTAATACCCTCTCCCACTCATTAAGGAACTATAGGACTAACTTAGAGGAGCAAAATAGTTTATAGCACTTAACTTAAAGCACAAATATAACCTTATCTAAATAAAAAAAGGAGAAGAATGGAAGATAGTATTTAGGATATGCTATAGATATTATAAAATAACGGTTATACCTTTCAGATTAACTAATATACCTGTATTATTCCAGAAAATAATTAACTAAGTCCTAAGTAAATACCTTAATATCTTTATTATTATTTACTTAGATAACATTCTTGTCTTCTCAGAAAACCTTAATAATTATAAGAAATATATCAAAAAGGTTCTCTAAAAACTTTAAGATGCTAATCTCCTAGTGGAACCAGAAAAGTGTAGCTAGCATATATAAAAAGTTAACTACCTTAGGTATATAATCAAACTAGGAAAAATCAAGATATAATAAGGGAAAATTAAAGTAATTAAGAAATAGCTAACCCCTATAAATATCAAGGATATTAGAGCATTCCTCAAATATACTAACTTCTATTAATAATTTATTACATAGTATAGTAATATTGTGAAACTATTAACAGACTTTATTAAGAAAGATCATGCCTTTAGGTGGATAGATACTAAATAACAGGCTTTCCAGATACTTAAGGATAAGGTTATAGGAGACCCTATATTTAAGGAAGCAGACCTAGAGAAGGAATTTGAAATTTATATAGATGCCTTAAATGATGCTATAGGTAGAAAACTTACTTAAAAAGATAAATAAGGAAGGATATATATTATTATAAACTTTAGCAAGAAATTTAATAAACTAGAAACTCATTATATTACACTAGGTAAAGAATTTATAGCTATAGTATATGCATTCTAGGAATGGTAGTACTACCTTATAGGAGCCAAAAAGTAGATCAAACTCTATATGGATTATAAGAATCTTATAACCTTTATGATAATTAAAACTCTTAATAAGTAATAAATTAGATATATAGAGTTCTTATTACAATTTAATATTAAGGTTATCTATATAAATAGAGTTAAGAATGCAAGAGCAGATGCGCTTAGCTGAAGACCTGATTACTAGGAAAAGGATTTACCTATGGAATGGATAGTATTTAAAACCTAAGAGGATGGGAGCCTTATTCTTAACTGCAAACTTAACGTTATAATTAGAGTTAACTTCCAAACTAGAAAAACCCCTGCTGATCTAAAAGAATAAGATGAGTTAATCACGGAAATATATAAAGCACTAGCGCATAGTTATTAAGGTGTTATAGCAATAATTAAAGGGATTTAGCGGAATTACTAAATCCCTAACCTTAAGAGGAAGGTTTAAGATGTTATTAGCAAATGCAACTCCTGTAATAAAAACAAGGCCTCTAGATATAAACTATATAAATTATTAAAACCTCTGCTAGTACCTATGGCTATATAGTCCTCCATTAGCTTAGACTTTATTATTAAATTACCTCTCTTATGAGAACCCTTAATTAGAGTATGTTATAACAGTATTCTGGTAGTAGTTTATAGATTAAGCAAGTATGCATACTTTATACTATATAAGGAAGCTAGCACTATAGAAGAACTTATATATATATTCTTATAAATCATTATAAGTAATTACAGAATGCTATATGAAATCGTCTTAGATAGAGATAAGCTTTTTATATTAAACTTTTGGAAGTTACTAATGACGCAACTTAGAGTAAAACATAGGCTCTTAATAACAGCATACCTATAAACAGACAGATAAACGAAATAAATCAACTAGATTATAGAATAATACCTCTAATACTATATTAACCAACTATAAGATAATTGAGTTAAACTGCTACTACTAATACAGTTTGCCTATAATAGCGCAACTACTAGTATAATTAAGCAGTCACCTTTCTTTATACTCTATAGATACAAACCTTAGGCATATTATAAATTACTACTAGATGATACCTTAATAGAATCAGTAGAATAAAAAGCAATATGAATTAAATAAATCCAGAAGGATATCTAAGCAGAACTTTTTTTTTATATAAGAGCAAATATTAAAATATATAAATTAGAAGAGAATTAAGGGACTAATTCTTAAGAAGGGAGATAAGATCTATCTCCTTTATTGAAATATTAAAATTAAGCAATCTAGTAAAAAGCTTAACTATAAGAAAATCAGCCCCTTTAAAATTTCAAGAAAACTTTTAGATACCAACTATAAACTCTTACTACCTAAAGAAATAAAATAGCATTTAATCTTTTATATTTTACTTTTAAAACTAGTACCTAAAAATTTAAAACTTAAAGTATAGATTAAAATACTTAATAAATATAATAAAGAATATAAAGTAGAAAATATTATAAACTTAAGGTAGTATTAAGGGATAATAGAATACCTTATTAAGTAAAAAGGCTATAACTCTAGCAAGAATATATAGGAACTAGCCCAAAATTTAACCCAATATTATAATAAACTCAAGAGATACCATATGCAGACCACTATAAAATAATCCCAAAAGCCAGAAATATAGCCTAAAAACCCTATATATAATAAACCATAATAAACCAACATTATAATAAAACCATATAATAAACTTCAGACTTTACGGCTAAAACAGGAAAAACAACTAATAAAAAACTAATTATAAGAGGGATAGCCTAAAAGCTAGCAACCAGCTAACCCCTTAAAAAACATACTAATACTAGTCACCCTATCTAACTAATAACCTGAATACTAGTTATATCTAAAAACCCACCTAAATAAATACCAGTATTCATACCCCATACCCTAGCAAATACTAGTTACAGAAAAACAAGACCAAAACGATATAGCACAACCAGTAAACTAAGAACAGCTAGGAATTAAGACTAGTTAGATAACAATCAAATAAGTTCCATTCCCAGTAATAAAATTAGGCACTAAAACAAGCCACCTATAAGTGCATTTCCTTTACTACCCTCATTACTAATACCCATAAATTCAGACTAACCAGTATTACTACTCATTAAGGAACTCCAGTTAAAAACTCCTACTTTACCCTTAGAATACAATTATGCCTCCTGCACTACTATCTCACCAGCCTTCTTAATAGAACTTTAGCAAACAACCTTAGCAGACTACTCAGCAATCTACCTCTACTCTACTTTAGCCTCTTCCTTCTCTACCCGCTCTAACTCCTTTATATTATTAATACCCTAACAAACCATATGCATTATCTTCTCATACTATAACCGCTTCTACTTGCAAAGGCATAAAATTCTTACATTCAGCTATTAGGCTTCCTCCTCTATAGCCTCCAGCTCTTCCTCTAATTAATAATATATTAGGGTAATCTTATTTAACTAACTAAGAGTAAGACCTTAAACATTATAGTTAGATAAATTAAGACAAATATAGGTCCAATAGCGAATGAATTCTAGATCTGTAACCTTATAGTCCTTAGCTAGGTTGTGCTCTTTATAGTAAGAGTAAGGCATAAGAATAATGCTCCCCTTTAAGGTAATAGCGGAAAGAAGGACAGCCTTATATTTAGTAATAGAAAAGGACTTTATAAGGCAAGACTTAGTAACCCTACCTAATATAATGAATTAAGAAGAAGTAAACAAAAATATAAATAAATGGGAATAACTTATAGAACACTTTTAAGAACAAAAGAAGCAAGGAGGGAAATAGTATTATAAGCCAACACATATTAGCAGCTAACTACCATAGAAGACAACCCCATATATCAGAAAGTAACCCCTAAAAGAAGCGCCCCGCCTAATCCAACTAATAATACTACCTTATTAGGGTTAGGGTTAGAGACCCACCACAATTAATAAAATCAATATTGATTCTATTAAGCAAACACTTAATCAATAGAATCACCATTAATACTATCAACAACAGATAAAGAGTCAGAACATATAAGGATATAGTCATTACCATATTAAATAGCTTTAATAAAATAGACTCTTTAATTATTAATCTAAGTATTTAATCCCAGTATTAGATAGCCTTATAGCTAGTGATTACTATTAGTTAATAATATTGCTTAATAACCGCCTAATAACGTATTCTGAATATAAACCCTTAATCTTTCAGGTTTAGCAAACTCAGAGACCCCTTTGATCATTACACCTAATAGATAGCTTTTATAGAATAGACTCTTTAGTCATTAATCTAAGTATTTAATCCTAATATTAAATAGCCTTACAGCTAGTAATTATTATTAATTAATAATATTGCTTAATAACCGCTTAATAATATATTCTAAATATAAACCCTTGATCTTTTAAGTTTAATATACTTAGAAACCCTCTAATTATTACATTTTAATAACTCTTATTTATATATTGCTATATAAACTTTAAGTAATATTATATATAGAACCCTTCATAATATTAAACTCTAAAATAACTACTCCTACTTACAACCTCCTATATAAGATCAGCAATATTGCCAATCAGCTAACAGCTAATCCTTAAGTGCAAGAGTTAGCCAATAAGATAGCCTGACTCCATGCCCTTATGAATAAGCGAGCTCACTAGAATTAGGAAATGGAATAACTTTAAGAGGAAATTATAACCCTCCAGGCAGGAGCTAATATCATTAATACCCCAATCCAGATAAAGGAATATATTAAGCTTAACACTCCGGCCCTATATGATGGAACTGCTGGACAACTTCAGGTACACCTAATGCAGGTTAGGGCCTACTAGCGCTTCAATAGGTTAGACATATAGCCTAGTGGAAAAAGGGTTATATATGCATCCTCTTTCCTTAAAGGAAGAGCCTTAGCTNTTAATGTATTTAATGTATTTAATGTATTTAATGTATTTAATGTATTTAATGTATTTAATGTATTTAATGTATTTAATGTATTTAATGTATTTAATGTATTTAATGTATTTAATGTATTTAATGTATTTAATGTATTTAATGTATTTAATGTATTTAATGTATTTAATGTATTTAATGTATTTAATGTATTTAATGTATTTAATGTATTTAATGTATTTAATGTATTTAATGTATTTAATGTATTTAATGTATTTAATGTATTTAATGTATTTAATGTATTTAATGTATTTAATGTATTTAATGTATTTAATGTATTTAATGTATTTAATGTATTTAATGTATTTAATGTATTTAATGTATTTAATGTATTTAATGTATTTAATGTATTTAATGTCTTATTTACTTATTTACTTATTTACTTACGTATTTACTTACCTTGATTATTTAGTTATCTTAGTAACTAGCTGGTAGTTGCCTACTAGTCTATTTTATAATACATATTATACAATATGAAATATATAGCACAGCTACGGGCGTATGTATCCTGTATCTTCTGTTTTTTATTTGACCAATTAGAATGCGGGATTCAGATTTGGACCAATTCCCATTCGAGAAACATATTGTCGGTTTGCCGTATTAGAATAAGCTCCGCTCGTCGGTTCCTTACGCTTCGCGTAAGAAACCTCCTCGCTACGCTTAATTAGTAGAGTCACCGCAGTGGGCACAAAGAAATGGCCATTCTGACGGGCAATGGTATGGGCCCAGAGAGTCCCTATAGGCGACGACTCGTTCGTTGCAGGCATTGGGTTAGTGGGGGGCCGACCATGTGCTGTTCGATAATCGATACCACGAGCTTGACTATGCCGCCACTCAATCTCGTACTACATAAGTCCACGTGCTGCAAAGTATGATTCTTAGACTTATTTAGACTAAGGTCAGACCATTTGGCAACCAAGGAATAGAGTGGTTCAGCATTGACACCCAGCATCCGGGAATGCGGTCGCTTAGGCGTCTAAACCCGGAGTCAGGCTCAATGGAGTGCTACCAGGGCGGCCCAAAGGAATCAGAGCTGGTGTTCTAGTCTACGCGCGGCTTGAAGTCGGTCTCAACTAGCCTCATCACGAGGCTGTCACTAATTTATTAGTGGCTATTGTGTTTTGAAATTTATTATTATCGGTATTGTAGTCCTTATTAAACGGTGGGTCTTTAAGCGTGTACGACTCTATGAAGGGACCGCCGTAGCTCCTTTTTCTGAGAGGGAATTGTGACTGGGTTAAAAATGAAACCAGGTAGAATAATCGGATTCGGCAGAGATGGAAAATAAACACAAACATCCGCGCACTTCCATCAAACCTCAGGTTTTGTCGTATTCAGATCTCTTATGTTCCAGAGATCTCTTCTGATGGGCCCAAGCACACGTAAACGACGCCACGGAAACTGATGTTCTGGTCAAAACACGAAGCCCTTATCTTGGTATATCCCTACACTGTAGCTCTAACCGCACGAGCGGGAATAACGCGTGCTCTATCAGGAACGGGTTGTCTGAGGCGGGGACCAACCTCGGGGCTTTCCTTTATGTGCGGTTCGCAAGGACAGCGCCGCATGCCGTCAAGAGGAACCCCAGCTTGCGCACGTGGCATCTAGTAACTAGACATTGCAACCTAACTGTCAATGGTGTGCAGCAAATGGTTCTGTATTCGGTTCTGTTGTTGTTCTGGTCTAGGTTTATGGCTAAGGGTCAAGGGGCTAAAGACTACCTATTAGTACCTCTTGGGGGCCCGTGCGTAGTACATTCCCGACACTAACTAATGGCACGAGGGCCAGCGCGGAAGGTGTGACCCGATGAGGGTTCCCGAACCAGGAGACTTTAGTTGTATGACATGGTGTATCGGCTATGGTACAGGAAATGTAACGCTGGCAGTTTCCTCGGAAGGCATGCTTGGTGGCTTAGGAGACCGCGAGGATACTGATTTAGTAAAAAAATAAATAAAGAGGAGCTGCGGCGGTCCCTCCACACAGTCGTAAACGCTCAAAGACCCACAGGTAGATAAGAGATACAATACCGACTTTCCATGTGTAGGAGCTTGCAATGGAGCCCATCCGGGGGCAGACTGCTGATGATTAGTCTAGTAAATTGGAAGCAATCCGCGGTATGGCTTGGCCGGACTGCGACTAACGATGTGAACAGAGAAATAGTTACACCAATCATACGAGAACGCTATGATAATGGCCATACCTAGGTACTAGCCATCGGATCTCGCCGTTAGCTTCTGCCATAGGGAACGGATACCGGTATGCTAGATCCTCAATCAGACATGGTCGTAACGGCGGCATCAACGGAAGCATGCATTCTGGCGCAGATACACTAGTTGCCTCATCGTTCGGCTCATCTGCAGCCACCCGTTCCATGTGGAATAGGTGACATTGACAACGCGTTCTAAGCGAGGTGGGGGAAAGCACAGGTCCGGGACTAATCGGCGTGTGATTGGAGGCCAATCTCGCAACCATGGTACGTTTGTGGTGGGATTGGGAAATCGAGCCTGCAGCCCCTCCAGGAATGCTACACCACATATCGTCCTAGCCCTGCAGTCCCGCGTCTTTAAAGTTTCGTTGGCTAAATTGTTGATGACCCTGATGAAGAAGCTCCCGCTATATTCCACCTGCAATTTCTTCCTCAGACAACCTTCACGTCTAATACTTGATGGCACATGTGCGGTCGGGTGTGACTGGGGCGCGAGGCGCTGCACTTAACAAGCCCACGTCGATCCCGAGAGTGCCGCGCTCGGTTTGCGTCAGCCAACAGACGATCTTGGCTGCTTCCAGGTCTTCACTGATTGGGGCATTTGATGGGTATACACTGAACTCCGATGCTCCCTTCTATGCTTCGTCTCTACCGTTGGATTGTAGACCACATGCATGCGGGCCGGACCAATCTTGCGTGGAAGCCGATACTACCTTGGACTACACACACAGAGCCATTCCAACTCATATACCTAGACCTTTCACTCCCCGTACTGTTGGGGGCATTCCATACAGAATAACGAGGCGTCCTTTACGTCTTCACATACCTTACTCCCTCAATGGCATAAGGGGCCTGTGCGAAGGTTGGAAATGGAGCCAGCCAGATTTCTCCTCCTCCTCCTTCATCTCCCCATCGCGGGCGTGACGGCACAGTCATCTCTCGCTGAGGCATTGACAGAGATACCGAGCTGCGCTGTGGGTTTACTCTGCCCCAGAGCTCTCTGCCCAAGCTGACACGCTGACTTTATATCTAAATTAGCTGGACTGCCTGATCACGGCCACATACAGTTCGCCGTGCTCCCTGACGGATTTACACTGCACATGCTCGAACGCGAAGCTCAACGCTGAAGCCGAGGCCTGCGGCCTCGTCAAATGCTCCACCAGAGAGGGATTAAGTGAGCAAGGCGCAGTCTCACCATGCATTTCGTGCGAGTCTTGTACTGACGCGCTGCGTGGATTATTAGGGGCAAAGAACATTTCGGAGACACTGTGCAACAACAAAGCCCCCAGAGACGAGAGCCTGGTGCCCATCTTCTCATCATTTCTCGCTCTTACCGCAATTGCCGTGACCCTGAGGCTGGCAGCCAGATTTGTAACTCTGTGTTACTTCTGGTGGGATGACCTCTGTATATTCCTCGGATTCGTAAGCGACGGCCCGCCCCTTTCCCCGGCATGAGACCCCCACGCTCTTATGTAGATGAACCCCCCCCCCCAAAAAAAAAAAAAAGAAATTAAAAAGATAAAAAGCAACAATAAAGAAAAAGCAAACGTGCTGATCTCCCACCCCAAACAGGCAGGCTGCGCCGCCTTCGCAGGAACAAACATCGGGGCTTCGACCATTGGCATGGGCACCGACGTGTGGGACGTGCCATTCAACAACATAACGTGGCTCCTGCTCATCTTCTGGGTGAACATGGCCCTGTATGCCGTAACGCGGGGCCTCATCCGCGCGTCCATCATCTTCTTCTACCTGCGGATATTCCCCAGCACCTCGAACTATACGACCTACCGCCTCGTCTACTGGACAAACGTCCTCAACGTCGTGCACATCCTGGCCTTTGTGCTCGCCGTCATACTGCAGTGCCAGCCCACCCGCTTCTTCTGGTACCAGTGGGACAAGCAGGGCCCCGTGCAGGGGAAGTGTGGGAACGCCAATGCGCTGGGGTGGGCGGCGTCCGCGGTCGGAATCGCACTGGACATATGGCTGATTGCGCTGCCCTGGCCTGCCATCTGGAAGCTTAACCTGAGCCTGAGGAAGAAGATATTCGCGGGGATTATGTTAACTGTCGGTCTCTTGTGAGCAGATCGATGGCACAGCGCCCCTGGGTGGAATCGGCGGCTCATTGCGCGTGGGCTAACGAACGGTCATCGCAGGTTTTTTATCGTCAGCCTCGTGAGGCTGAAGACAATTAATGCTTTCACGACCACCATCAACCCCAGCAGTGAGTCCTATAAGCCTCAGGTCATGTCCTGTGGAGCAGTACCCACTGACAGGGCCTGAATAGGGGACTTTGTCGAGGTCGGCGTCTGGTCCGCCATCGAGATCGACATAGGTGTCGTGTGCACCTGCCTCCCGTCCATCCGTATCCTGGCGGTCCGCTACGCACCGCGCTGCCTGCGGATCAGCACCGGCACAGACGAGTCTGACCAGCCCAGCCGTCCGTGGCCGCAGGGCGGGCACAGGCTGAGGCAGCTGCGCAGGCGAAGCTACCTCAACGTCGATGTTGAGGCAGGTGGCAGCAGCCGGCGCACTGGGAATTCCACCCTGACAGCCGTTGCCTCCACGCTCGGCAGCAGTACGCTCAGGGAGGACAAGAGCACTTGGGGGCAGAGCGAATTCCAGCTTGATACGTCCAGGATACTCAGCACTGAGGGGGACGATGATGTGGTGGCTGCGGCCAAGGGTTGAGGGTCGTTTTTGTGTGTTGATGTTCAGTGCTGTGCACACTCTCGCGTATCGATATCTTTATATCCTTTTGTCATCTCTTATGAGTAACTAGCATGCAGTCGTTAGTGAGATTATCCTAGCCGCTGATGCCATCGCCTCTCCTATAACGGCGTTGACCCTGAAGAAATAGGGAGGAACAGAATAAACACCAGCGCTGCGATTGCAGCGTCATAGCTAGACATTCTATAAGGGCATCTGCAATGTCGCTTGAGGGCGCATGCTTGCACAAGACGATGCAAGGCACGCGGCGAGGACACCATCGTCCAGGCAACCCGTTCATGTCCTGCAATTGGTAATACACAAGGTGGCATACATATTACTGGTTCGTAATTTACTTTTTGCGGTGGAATTCTATCCCGAGGTATCTACCATCTAGGTATGCGCCAATCCGATCCCAATACCAAACATCCTAGGCCACGACAACCTTGTTGGAGGCGGCCTTCTCCTTCTCGTCGTCCCAGATGTTGATGTCCCACTTGGGCTTGTCTGTACAAGAGCCAGGGTCAGTTACACAGTCACGATTGCGAGTTGTAGCACCGTCTCGGCCGGGACTTGACTCACAGGTCGCTGGGACGTTGTAGCGCTGGTACTCCTTGACGCCAATCTCGTTGATGGTCTTGACGTCCTCGTCGTCGATCTTGATCTCCTGGAAGTTGGCGGCGATGCGGCTGGGGGTGACGGACTTGGGGATGACGCTGTGGCCACCGACCTGGGACCAGGCGAGGACGACCTGGGCGCCGGTGGCGTTGTGCTTCTTGGCGATGGCCTCGACCGCGGGGTGGGTGATGAGGAGGGGCAGGTTGAAGCTGTTGTTGCCGAAGGCCGAGTAGGCGGTGATGTGGATGCCCTTCTCCTTGGCGTAGGGGATCAGGATGTCGTTCTGGTTCAGGCGGGGGTGGCGCTCGACCTGGTTGACGGCGGGGACGACGCCGGTGGCGGCAGTGACGGCCTCGATGTGGTCGATGGTGAAGTTGGAGACGCCAATGTTCCTGACCTTGCTCTTGGGGAGTGCGACCATGGCCTTCCACGTGTCCACCAGGGAGACGCCGGTGTCGAGGGCAACCTCGTCCTCCTTCTCCTTGTGCTTGGGGAACAGCACCTCGCCGATGGCGCCCTCCAGGGGGAAGGCGACGGGCCAGTGGATGAGGTAGAGGTCGAGGTAGTCAAGCTTCAGCTCGGCGAGCGTGTCGTCAAGGGCGGCCTCGACGTGCTCGGGGCGGTGGGCGTTGTTCCACAGCTTGGAGGTGATGAAGAGGTCCTCACGCTTGATGCCGAACTCCTTCATGCCCTTGTGGAGACCCTCGGCAACCTCCTTCTGGTTCTGGTAGATCTTGGCCAGGTCGAGGTGGCGGTAGCCGACCTTGAGGGCCTCGTAGATGCCGACAGACACCTCACCGGGCTTTGACTGCCAGGTGCCATAGCCGAGAGTGCTGTTGAGCGCGACGGCGAGGGCGTGTCAGTGAGCAAGACTTGAGGCATGGGGGTTATTGCTGAGCTCCATTCTCCCGGGGCCCGGGACTCCATTCTGTGTTGTCCATCAGGGACTGGTCAGGACCGGAGGGGCACAACTCACGGGATCTCATCGCCAGACAGGAGCTTGGCCTTTGTACCGAAAGACATGTTGGCGGATCTGGATCTGGATCTGGCGCTTGCTGTTCTGGTTTCGGTGGCGCGAGGTGAGGATGGGAGCAGGGTGTAGACCAGAACAGCCGCCCCTCTGTTCGCTTTCGTTCAAGAAGGGAAAACAGCTTTATAACTCAATGCGGGGCACGCATGACGGCATGGTTTCCACTGCCCCTCCTCTCTCCATCAAGTTCCAGACCCACCAGAGCAGTGCCAAAGTCGTACCAATGGTGGAGCGCAAAGTCTTCCCAGCTGTCATGCTGTCTGCCGCCGTTGCTGAGTCAGTTCCTGCGCCGCCTGTAATTGGTGAGGGTAGCCGATTTTGGCGACGGTAGCACCTCGTAGACCCTTTATCGGGCGAGTTCAGCCCGAGCCCTTCCAGCATTTTCTTCCGCCAGGACAGGTAACCTGACGACACTTGGCAGTCTAGTGCTTGGACCTTGGGCCAAGTCAAGCATGGATCGACCGATCACTCTTGATCCGGGACCATGACAGCAAGGCGAGGTCGGATCCGAGATGCTCGCGTCTGTGCCGTTCCATCGCGTCGCCACGGCAAAGTGCCAGCTCGGCTTGGCTGCCTGAGCACAAGGACGGCAGTCAACGTCCGCCTACCCAGCTCGACCCTGTTCGCCCACCTAGTACAAGCATTAAGCGTGCAGCTTAGTAGGCGGACGTTGACTGCAAGAACGGCCACGACGAGAATGCAAGTGTAACTGGCCCTTGGCAGAGCTCCGACTTCACCTCCGACTGCTTCCACCGTGCTCCACCTTCCGGCCCGATGCATTTCCCGCTTGGTTCAGGTTCAAGATCGCCGGCTGCACAACATTTGGAAGCTTCGAAGCTATGGGGACACGTGACGTGCTACTCTGTCAGGCCGACGACGCCTCCTTACCAGCCAATGCAGACATGCCGACGATCATGCTATACAGACTACTATGGTGCACGTTGTAACCGTATGCATCGGAGATCGCGTGGCAGGTGATGCATTTTGCCGTAGCACACCGCAGCTAATTTTTTTCTTCTTTTTTCTCCTTTTTTTTTCCTTTTTTTTTTTTACACGGAATTGTAACCGGGTTTAAGGACAGAACCCAGTTACTCACTTGAGCTGGCAGACGAAATATCAATCTAGATGAAGCCAAATCAAGGCGTGAGGACTACTTTACGGGGCAAGGCGGATTGGCGACATCCGGAACGCTGCCGTCATGCCCGACGAGGTAATCTTTGTATCTCGCCTCAGACATTACACCTCTGCAATGCAATAATGTCCCCATTGACCGCACGAGTGGTCACATATTCTACTAAGTAAACTCAAGAGAAGTGCTGGGAAGCCAATGGTCACAATACTGTGCCAGGGCATCAAAATGGACAGCCAAGGCTGCCGGTGGATCCCAGTGACGGAAAACCAATACGTGAAACTGATACGAATTAAGTCATGAATACGGCATTCATGTAAAGAAATCGGATTTCACACTTTGGAGTAACGAGCGTACACCGATACATTGGGCACCCAGGCCGTTGCAGGCATGGTTCTGGCTGTGGCATCGTTGCTGGGTGCGGGCACCTGGGCGTTGTGGGGATAGTCCCTTTCCAAGGTTGTGACGAGAGTGAGCGTTGTTGTCGGTTGGGGGTGGGTGTATTTCTACCTGGTGTTGCTATGTGTTATTGGTATATCCTAGGACCTTTCGGGTTCAAATCTCCGACTCCATCGAAGCTCCTGCCAACCAACGAGCAGTCTAAGTAAATTAGGTAGGTAGTTAGCCTTCATCCAGTTAACTTGTAATTGCCCGCTACTTGAGGCCCAATCGATCGTCGGGACGTTCCTTCTCTAGCTTGTCCTGTTCTGTAGTCACGACTACATCTGATATTTGAACTCTTTAGAACGGTCTGTGAACTTCTCCTGGGTTACAACGGCCCCTCGGTCAACAGCACCTCTGTCCTTGCCCGCCTGACGCTTGAGATAGATCCACCGAACAACCCACCATCCAAGCCATGCAAATGCTAAGCATCCCAATGACCATGCATGGCCCAGCGTGAATGCAGGGGCGGAATTGGTCTGGTAGATCTGCCCAGAAACGACGCCTCCAATGTTGGTCAAGGTCAAGAGGATGCCCAAGCTGGCAGCTCGTTTCCCGTCAGGGGCACAATTACCAGACAGCCACGCACTATTTTGAGCCCAATTGTCAGCCCATGACTTTTCATTTAGACTTCTCAGCTGACAGGCAGCTTGAATGGGGGGGGGGGCCGCGGCAGTATCTTTTTCATACATATTACCTCCCGTACAGAGAAAACAAGCCGTGGCGATGAGATATGTAGCAAAGTACTGCACCGCCGGTGGGTTTTTGCAAAGAAGAATCGCGTAGCCGGTGATCCCGAAAGGCGCGCAGATTATCAACGGGAGAAAACGCTTGTTGTACCTGTCCGAGAGCACTGCGCCGACAGCATACACAAGAGCGCCCCATAGATTGACAGGAATGACCAGGTACTGTGCTTGTACCAAGGAATACCGGAAACCTTCTCTGATGATGATGGGAAGGAAAGTTCCAAAACCTGACGGACAGCGATCAGTCCTCATATTTTCCACTGAAAACTTCTTGGGCTAGCCATGACACTCACCATATAGAATAGTTACCACGGCGATCTGTATCACACCATGAACCCAGCTCTTCACATCTTTGGCAGCTTCCATGATGTCTTCTTTACCGTAGTGACCGGACCCCCCACTGTAAGACGCCATTTCCTCGGCGCGTTGCCTCATGAGCACCTTATCCTCCTCATTCAAGAAATATGCTGTCTCAAAGTCTTTTGGTACGAGGAAGACACAACATGCGGCCCAGGCGACTGTGATTATTCCTTCGATGATATAGAGCCTGAGGTAATTTTACGTTCAGTTCTGGATCCAAACATGGTTCGATCTCTTTCTTTCAAGGGATTTAGGGAACTGACCATCGCCACCCCGGCATGTTCGCCACACCATCCATGCTCAGCATCGCCCAGGCCAATAAACCCCCGAAGGCTCCGGAAAGAGCGGACGCGACTGCGAGAACATTAATAACTCCTCACCTGCAGATGCATCGGGCTAGTTTCAAGCACCAGCTTACTGAAGAGGAACGAAATGCGGACTGCCAACTCCTCGCGCTTGTACCAGTTGCAAAGGAACAAGGTCATTGCCGGGAAGAGGCAGCCCTCAAAGAATCCCAGCAGGATGCGGCATACCACAAGGGAACCGAACGAGTGGACGAACCCCGTGCAGAGGCATACAATTCCCCAGCAGAAGGTAATGGTAGGTATGACTCGGCTGAATTGGAGTCGCTTGACCAATATGGAGGTTGGGAACTCTGCGAGGATGTAGAAAATGTAGAACACGGAGACTGCTGTCTACTGTGATGTCAAAAAGCGGCTTCTCGATAAATCCAAAGCATTCTCTGACGTACATTTAATTCAGACCCCTTCAGTCCGATGTCTCCTGACATGCCCTGAGTTGCTGCGAACCCGATGTTGCCACGGTCCAGGTAGCTGATGAGCATCAGCAGCATCATGACTGGCGCAATAAAACAGTCCAGCTTGCGAACAAGCACGCATTCGCTCCTCCGTCGATCTTGCCATGCCTCATCTTGAGTCTCGTACTCCTCATGAGTCGTCTCAGGGGCATGCAGGCCGGCGATAGTCTTTCCATTGGCAACTTGTTCCATGTCGTCCGGGATGCGGCAAGTACAGCGGCCGGAAAGCTCGTGAGGCTTCACAAGAGGAAGATAGACAATCCTGAACCCCACCGTTGGACGTCACAGAACTGGGGACAGACTGCCCAGACAATTGCAGTTCATGACTGCCGGCAATTTGGGGTACCTGGGCACTGCTGACAGCGTGCGCTAGTATTGAAGATCGTTGGGGATCATGGTGGTACAGCATCACTTCTAACCAATGGTCTCCAGTCCCCTGACATCGGATACCAGGAAATCTGGACTACCCCGCTTGGTTCGTCCAAGGTAATTATGTTGCTACGAGTTGCGCACACAGCCTCTGGTGCGGGAATAGTTATTGGCCGCGGAAAGAGTAAGTTGAAGGGCGCGGTACAGTGTTACTTTGCGCGGAGGAATGCTGTTCTGGCTTCAATACAACCTCATAAAGGAAATACCGCCATTGCATTCCTATACTCCATTCGCAACTTTGAATAAATCTTTGCAACCAATAACAAGAAATGATGTGGGCAGAACTGTAAGGGAAAGCACAGTAAAAGGATCAACCGAGCAGGAAATTGCCAGACAAACAACGTGGCCGAAGCTGTAAAAGGAATGATGGCTACAAAAAGGGGAAAACAATAAACCTGAGAGGCTGGCAAAGCTAGAATTTCCTGAAAGTAGACATGTCTTCGAAGATCTCGTGGCGGACACATGCACAAATCTTCATATCGCGTAGCCAGGAAACATGCCAGCTCAATGGGTGGTGGCTAGCAGTGTCCACAAGAAGTGCATCTTTGCATGTATGATATCTCAAGGCATTGATTTCCACATGATGGCGAGGGCTAAGTCACCGTTAAATCATACGGCACGAAAGTAAATAACTTGAGATATCGATCTGCGAAGCACTTAATGAAGCGGAGGCTCTGCCCATGCATAAACTTAAGAGACGTTACCGCGGTATATTCCCAAGGCTGGAGCACACACTCACACCCAAGACTCATTGGAATATAACCTGGCCCCACAATATAAATGCTTGTGACAACAATTTTGCCTACTCTTGTAGGAAATTATTTTGATGTATGGGTCTGTGGAATTCAAGGGGTGACATTCTTCGTCGCTATGTTTAGAAACATGCCCCGGTGCCCATTCCATCTTACCAGTTCCAATTTCTGCATTCACAGACTTATCCCGAATTAAATCGGACATGAGGAAATCAAATTTTATTGACACAATTATAATCAGGCCTGATTGTCTGAGCACTTATCTGACTAAGCGTGAAAAACGCGCCTGAGCCCCCTCCTCCTGATGCTCGGCTGCACGGTGGAGATCCTGCCATCCAATACAGTACTGACTGGGTTCTCCCTAGCAAGATAGGCCAGAAGCACGTCGGCCTGCAAGTCAAGTGTGATGTAGTCCGTAGTCGCCTCAAAGAAGTTATCACCTCCCCCGGCAAGATAGTCCAGCGTGGCCACCTGATAAGTGGCAGTCAAGTCGAGAGGCGCACCGCCAACGGTCACATTCGTCAGCCTACTCCCAACCTCGCCCGCGGGATTATACACAACCCGTAGTCCACCGCTGACCTGCAAGAAACTCGTCACCGCCCGCCCGTTGGCCTGGTTGACATCCGACACGATCCCCTCCAGCACGTCCCACACCTGCTGTCCCGAGAGTGCGAGCTCGACGATGGCGTTCCCGAACGGGAAGGACGTCAGGACCTCGCCCCGGGTGATGGGCCCGACGTCGATGGAGGCGCGGATCCCGCCAGCGTTGATGATGGCGAAGTCTGCCTCGGGCCTGTAGGCCACGATGGCATCCGCCATGAGGTCGCCGAGCGTGCACTCCTCGGCCTGGCACGTCTCCTGCACGAGCTCGACGGACGACTCGCCCACGACCTCGTTGGCGAACTCCTGGAAGGGCTGGCGCCACGCGTCGACCTGCGCCTGCAGGTCCGGGTCCTGCCTCGTCTGGTTCGTCAGGTGGATCGGCGCCCCGTGGTACTCGAGGACCCGGCCGGCCGCGTCGTAGACCAGGTCGATGTAGCCGAGGTACTCGCCCCAGCGGTACGCGGTCACGATGAAGACCTCCTCGCCGGCGGTGTTGTTTGCGATGGTCGGGTAGGAACCCTGGCTGCCGGTGATATTCCCCAGTGGCGTGTGCGAGTGGCCTCCGATGATGAGGGAGAGCCCAGTGGTCTGCTGTGCAAGCTTGATGTCCTCCGTATACCCGATGTGCGTAAGCGCAACGATCTTGTTGATTTCTGTCGTGGCTGTAATTTCGTCAATCGCGGCCTGCACGGCGACAACTGGGTCCGTAAACGCGGTGCCATTTCCGGGGTTGCTGAGCTGGCTTGTCTCGGGGGTGATGACACCAATAACGGCCATGCCATACTGTTCAAAGATGACATACGGCTTGACCGAGCTGTTCAGAGTGGGGTTCGTGCTCTGGAGATTTGCTGCGAGGATGGGAAACGTGACGTTGTTGATGAAGGCGGCCAGCTCCTCGTCGCCGCCGTCAAACTCGTGGTTGCCCAGGGTCATTGCGTTGACTCCAAGCTGGTTGAGGGTGTCTGCGGTCCTCCAGCCTTTGTAGAAGTTGTAGAAGAGCGTGCCTTGGAATTCATCGCCGGCGTCCAGGAAAAGGCTGTTCTCCTTGGATGGCCGGGTCGAGTTCAAAACTGTCTTGACACGCGAGTAACCGCCGAAACATCCCCTTTCCGGTCGTGTGCAGTCAGTCCCTGACGATGAGAACTGATCGAGATGCGCGTGGACATCGTTGACGTGGTAAATCGAAATCTCGAAATTACCGTCGTCGCTCCTCTTGCGGTGTAAGTCATGGCGCCGGCTGACAAGAACATCCTCTGCAAATGCTGCAGGAACGAGCAGCAGAGCAGACACAAGCTTCCTAACTGAGGACATCGTCACCAGAGGATCGCCGCGATACTGGTGTATAAGTCAGAAGAGACGGGTAGCTACGTTGGCTTCGGGGTCCTGTATGGAATTTTTATTCCAGTATTCATTCTTATTTGTCCTAAATTCCTCCCTCGGAGTCAGCCGCAGCGGCTATGTCTGATTTGACTAGTGATCTTCGCACTTGGCGCCTGGGCATTGGTATCTACACCTTCTGGAAGCGGAACAGCGCCCGGAACTTTGATAAAGCACGTGTCGAACGGAGCCTGCTGGCAGGCTAATAGGCCCGGCCAAGAGATATGATTTCGTTCAAGCGACTTGGCGCCTCATAAGCTTCGCCATATAGGAGAGACGTTGTGGCTGAGTTCTTGGGATGAAAAAGTCCACCGTGGATCTGTCAACACAGCTCTTCTTATATGTATATGAATATGAAAAAAAAAAGGCTAGGATTGTAATGTGATTAAGGAAGACACCAGCATCTCTGAGCGATGAAGTTTACCAGTAATGCACGTTTAACTAAATAGGGATCCTACTTTTGTTTCGAGTAACTGGCATGTTAAAACATAAGCTGACGTGAGGCGTATGGACTCTATATTAGCTGCTTGGGAGTGTACCTAGGTAGCGGGTGTTTATCCTACTTTATGAAGTGCACTAGGAGGTATCACAGACGCCCGGTCTCACGAGCCGATTTTAGCGCAAACGCCAGCTCCTGGTCGCTGTCATCCTCCATGCCGTACAGTCTGAATGCCGTACAGACCTTTCCCAGCCATGACTTTTGTGCCATGACGAGGGCAGCTATCCGGGCATTGCTTTTCATCTGAAATGCAGTCGCTGCGAACTTGATACTAGGTAGAATTCTTTCCACCATAAAATGGTCCAGCAAGCCTTCTTCCTCCAAAAGAAGTCCAATCAGGACTGAAGCGATCAATCTAGTAGACAGAGGGATTCTGAGCTCCTCCGCTGCCTTCTTCACCTCAGGGTCGTCCAGTATTGGCCGTGAAGACACCGGCCTCGGTCCATCTATATCTTCGCCGTGGGTAAGGTAGTGCAAACCCCGGAGGAGAGCTCGTCGCATATCACTAACCCGCTGGAAACGGGTGCCCACCAGGCAGGCTTTACAGTCGCATTGAAAACGCAGCCTCTGAGTTCGTTCTCGTGCGATCCTCAATTCGAAGTCCGGGTTGTAGCAGAAGGTGAGCTCCTCGCCTGGCATGATGACCCTCATCGCGTAGATACGACATCGACCCTGTTCGTCGCCTCCACATGGAACTTTGCAGTTGGGTATGCACGAGTGGTTGAACCGCGATAGGATGATGAGTAGGCCATGGGCTGGAGGGTTGGTGGCCACTGCGAACGAGTTCTCACGGAAGGCCCTTTCCATGCTTGTAAACGCCTGAGTGCCGTTGTCGAGCAGGCATAGGAACTGTTGTTTCTCGCGTGGTGGCAGCTCTTGGAAGCCCGTCCGGACATCGAACTCTGTGATGTATTCGTGCGGCTTTCTAATCACGAAAAGCGGCCTTTCTTCAAACACCAGATCGCCTGGCATGATTTTTCTCGTCGCAAAGGCACCCCATCCTTTCCCGTGCGACGGCTTCAGTTCGAATGGCACGTCGCTAGGCCCATCATCGAGGGCGCGATAAGCTGAGCAGCTAGTTAGCGGCAAAATAGAATTTCAATCACGATCAATGGGATACGACTGACGATGGTTGGAAGTCATCGCTTTTGCGTGCTTTGGAAAGAAATTTGTGGCACAGAAGACCAAACGGCCTGTTGGGCTGCAGCTTGGTGGTATTTAAGTCCTCGCCAATGCGGGGGCAACTGACAGTCAAACGAATGCAGTTGGCCAGGCATTGCCGAAGTCATGGGTGACTCAGCTGCAGCTGACTTGTCACCTTGATATCACAACAAAACTAGTGCTTGCTGTTAATTACAGACAGCACAAGGAGGATTTTGACGATTTTGAACCAAGAGCATTATTGAGTCCGTTTTAAACTGTGGTTGCTAGTCTCGTTGCTACAATGCCGACCGTCCAGTACTTTGAGTTCAGATGGGAACCACAAAAAGAAAAGGAAGAAGAGAAAGAAGGGGGGAAAATGAGGAAGGAACGATGGTAACTAAAAATAAAATAAAACAAAAAGGAGGAAGAAAGGGGGGGCATCAAAACTCAGAAGACGTGCTCTAGTGGTCACCTGGGGGCTCCTTTGGACGTTGTCGTGAGGGATGACTGGTAGCCGTCTTGTCCGTCGGGCCAGGTGCGCCAGACATAGACACACACCCCAACTGCATTTCGATGATTCTTCCATAGGCGAAGACGATGTGGCCTTTCGGGGTTCTAGTCTGGGCCGACTCTGCTAGCCTTGGGGACTCAGGCCTTGATCAGCGGTACTTTCTGTCCAGCTCTACGTAAGTGAATGTTGTCATTTGAATAGACTCTGTTGAGGTAGGGTAAGTGGCCGGATACTCCTCACGGGTGTAGCTGTTCGATAATTAAAGTTCAGAATAACTAAAAAGGTGGTAATAACTGGTTTCCACCTCATTTTGATCAGCATAAATATCTTCACCGACCGTAAATTTAACTGGAGGGCGGTTGACAACCCCCACGGCATCAATAAAGGTATACCTAGGTAGCACCACCAAACCTACCTAGGTACTTCACTTCCATCATGCCTCACACAACAGCCAAAAATAGTGCAATATAACCTCTGGCCATCAGCATATTGAAACACAAAAGTTGATTTCATTGGTGCTTGCCTTCCAGACCAATATCACTCTTCTAGCTGATCTGGGTTCCCCTAAATCCAACGCCGGTGAAGAGTCTCAGCTGTGCACGTGTACTTTTGTACTCGGCCTGCTGGACAGCTCGGAAGCCAGGCGTGACATTGTGCGCCGCGAAGACGCAGTGCAGAACAATTTGCAAAACGTCTTCCAGCTGACGCCCTGTATCGTGCTGCGAAGGATGCTCACTGCATATGCACCCATGCGGCCCAAGAGCACCTACTAAGCCTATAGCTCAGAAAATGCCTCTTACATCGAAGGATAACCGATTAGATGCATGAATATATATCCGCACTTTCATCCGAGCCTATTGTTTGTGTTGGCCACCGCGTTCACGGCTCTCGCGTGTGTGTTCGTCCGGCGTTACTGGACCCGTCGTCAACTCGCAGCCCGCTTTGGGTGCCAGCCGGTGGCCAGATCCATCAACAGAGAGCCCTTATTGGGACTCGACATTATCCCCGGCTTGCTCCGCGCTGTCAGGCAGCACACGTTGCTAGAAAGGACCTGTAGATTCTACCATGCCTGTGGCAACACGCTCAAGCTGAAGGAGCTGCAGAGGCGTGCGATCTTGACCATCGAGCCGGATAACATAAGGACAGTACTGTCGCTCAAGTTTGAGGATTATGGGGTCATATATCGGCTAGACGTATTCAGGCCTCTCCTCGGAGAAGGCATCTTCGACACGGGCGGTAGTTCTTCTTCATGTTGGCCAAAAACCCAGAGGTGTGGGAGAAGGTGCGCAGAGAGGTTGCGGTCTTGGAGGGTCGTCCACCAACTTATGAGGAGCTTCGGGGTTTCAGGTACGTCCACTGCTGCATGAATGAGTGTAAGAAACTCTTATACTCGGCTTTTATTGGTTTCATCCTTCTTGATTTCAAACTCGACTAATCACTTGTCATAGCACTACGGTTGCATCCAGTTGTGGCACGTAATGAACGCATGGCGGTACGAGATACGGTCTTGCCACTTGGGGGAGGAAGACATGGGCTATTGCCGGTCTTGGTGACAAAAGGGACAGCAGTCTCGTACAGCACGTACGCGGTGCATAGACGGAGAGACTTGTATGGGCTGGACGCCGAAGAGTCTCGCCCAGAGCGTTGGGAGGACGGAAAGCTACAGCCGGCGCTGGGGGGTACTTGCCCTTCAACGGCGGCCCGCGCATCTGCATCGGCCAGCGGTATGCCTTGACCGAAGCCGGTTACGTCCTTTCCCGGATGGCCCAAGAGTTCCGGACCTTGAAGAGTAGGAATCTTGGCCCTGAGAGGAATCAATGGCCTTGACCTTGTTCTCGGGGGATGGAGGAAAGGTGTGTCTCACTCCTGCTCGAATTTGCTAATGTATATACGAAATATGATGCTGCTAGCTTTTGTCTCCATCATCCCAATAAACAAGCACAAGGAACTTTATGAAAGATACTGGGCCTCTTACACCCAGACGAAGAAGATAAGATTAAAAGGCATCTGAGGTAGGTTATTACATATTTATTAATAGTCAGTCGCATTGAATAATGATGAAGTACTATATATTAAACGTTTACTTCAATGTGTATAATTTATTATTATATTATTTTATAATTTTTAGCCGACTTAAAAGTCTATGAATCCGCTCTAATATAACACTTTTAAAATATTTCATTAAATACTAATATATTTAAGTCCTTATAAGGCGTTTCCCAGGTGCCAGGACGCATCAAACTACAGCATTCAGCTTCACCCTGACTGGATTCTTGATTCAGAACCGCATAATGGCACCAGGGAGCAATGGGAGTGCCGTCGGTACAAGAAATTCCGGGTTGACGAGCTACATGCTTATTGGTACATAGGCTTGTGGCACCACCAGGCCCAAGAGTTGTATTCGGCGTCTCTAAAGCTCTTTCGACTACTTATCCCCCGCCCCCCACTTGCTGCCCTAGTTGTGAATCGTAGCGTGAAGCCCAGGCAGGATCTGCAGGTCCTCGGGCGTGTGGATATACTTCCCATCCTCGGTGACCTTGGCGCCGGCCGTCTTGCGCTGCTGCTGGGTCTGGCGGATCTTGACCCACTCCTCTGTGGTGAGGTGCTTGCCCAGCTCGGTGAAGACGTTGGACGTCTTGCCCAGGCGGGCGAGCAGGGGGCTGTCCTGCAGCGGGTCGAGGACGACGTGGTTGTTGGGGCGGGCAAAGTACAGGACGCCGAGGCGGTCGACGTGCGCCTGGTCCTGGGGCGGGGCGTGGACGCGGTGGACGGACGACTTGATGAGCCCCCCCGTCAGGGCCGTCAGGGCGTCGCACGTGTTGATGGTGATGGTCCCGTCCACGGGCTTGACCCACTTCCACTGGCCCTCGTTGTTGAGGATCTGCAGGCCGCACACGGGCTGCCTGAAGAGCAGCGTGATGCTGCCGAGGTCAGTGTGGCCCGGCGAGTAGAGCTCGCCCACCTTCCTGTTCTCCTCGGGGGAGCGCGCCGCGTAGTGCATGTACCGCAGGTGGTCCTCGCCCTTGAGGTCGTACTGGTGCTCGCGGACGAGCTGGTCCTCGTCCGGGAGCTCGAGGAAGATTGCAAACAGTTTCAACAGCTTCACGACGACCTCATTGTGGCATTTCTGCGGTGGGGGACATTAGGACGGTGCCAAATCAACGCCAAGAACCGCTGTTGAGGTGACCTACTCGAGAAAACGCCTCGATCTCCTGGATGTTCTCCTCGAGGACCGAGGGCTGTTTTCGCTTGTGGAATCCGTCGAATTTGGGGATATTGTAGACTTGGACGTTGTCCTTTATCCCATTGCCCAGACTGATGCCGTCAGCTTTGTGCTAGACCGAGTGTGCATGAAGAGCTGACATTCTATGACCGGCAGGGCGATATCCGTTGTATTCACCTCTGACCAGGTCGTCGCTGTTGTGGAACTTGAGCTTTTCTTCCAGCGGGAGGTTGTAGAACTCCCTGCCCAGAGCAAATTGTCTATCAACCTCTTCTTGGCTGATGTTAAAGTTCTTCACGTAGAAAAAGCCTGAACAGCTTTTAGTACAGTTCTCATGGTGAAACCTCAACTTCCACACCTACCGACTTTGGTGACGGCGTACTCCAGCTCCTTGACAAGCTCCTCCTTGCCGCCGGGAGCATCAAACTTGCTCAGGTCGATGGTGACGAGCTCCGCCCAGTCCACTGTTTAGTGGTTAGTAGTTTCAGGCACAAGATATTATTTATTGCGCACATGTGAACGGGGCCATCAGGATTCACTCACGGTCCTCCTTGGTCACAGGAACCTGCTCGTACTTCTCAATTATTCTTCCAGGCATCTTCTATGAGGGATACAGCCGATGATCTCAAATAGTAGCACTTTATCTTGAAAAGTAGATTAGAATGGAAGTTATGATTCACAATTCAGGAGAGTGTGGGATGTTGATAATGTCGCATGACATCGGGAATCCGCCACGAAACGACGGAGAAGGTCCGTGATGTATCCAAGTTGCCGGCACGACAACGACATCGGACATTTAACGCGGCCTGATCTGCAGGTGGAGCACGCCATATGAGCTTATCTCTTTGTGTTTACAAATGCGTTGGCATCAAAGGCATGGGTGGTGTGCAACCCCGCAACTTCCCTGCCCGCATCATTAACCAATGATGGAAATAGAAACCCATATCAGCGCCTGTTCAACATCACAAGCTGCATATATAACTGGTTCGATCAAAAGGTCCCACCAGAAGTGTTCCCTGATTGTCATCCACCGCAGCTTGCGCAGCATGTAGGGTGCGGAGACGTGAGCACGCAATGGCTTCACGGAGCACATCATATAGATGTCGTTGGGCAGACTGTGGGATCTCAACCCCAACCATAATCACGCCAATTGGTTCCCCGACAGGGCTCACTACTTGACTAGATGTGTATAGTAAACGCATGGGCAACTTCGGAAGTCGTGAGTTGTGTTTCTCGGATCTCGCGTATAGGGTGTTGGCCTGTTTTTTTTTTTTATAAACAATCCTTAGCTATAATAGCTGTCTGTGTGCATTCAACTTTTTAACTTTTAACAAAAAAAAAAAAAAAAAAAAAACATAGTTAAGTATTGATCCAACTAAGTTTCAGGGAAAAGAATAAGTTTCAGAGGATCTTACCTAAACTTCGCTGTACCAAGGTGATAGAAAACACCTGTAGTTCATGTTACACCCCCCAGAAAGCCAGACCCATTACGATGCTCCGACATTGACGAATAGGCACATCCTCGGCAGCACGTCATCCAGGCCCTGCCAAGCACCACTTTAGCCCCAGGTTATTGTGGCGGTTAAGGTAGTGTAGATTTACGGGTCCTGGCCTCGTGGGGTATTGTGGATTAACATCGAGGGCTCTGACCTCCCCGGCTGCACCGTTGCCTGTATCTATGGCGGAAGCATGCGGGCTGATCACGCTCGAGCTACGCCTTGGTGCCTCGTAGGTTGAGATTTGGTCTTCTTAATCCTGCCTGGAAACCTTGGGATCACGATGCGGCTTCATCTCCTGGTGCCACAAATACCAGTCTGATGCAGACCGCCTACCCAACGTTGTAGGCACTGCAGTTGCGTAGACCATGTCAGCCCCGGAGGACGCAAAGGCTGCGGGCCATCGTCGTGCCAGGACCTCATTGATCGGTGCCTTCAAGGAAGTCTTCAACTGGTACCCGTCTGAGTATCCAGTCGCAGAAAGAAGGTGTGTGCGGGTCAGGTATCTCCCAGGGCCGAAAGAAAATGCTCATTATTGGACAGGCTTCTACTCAAGCTCGACATTTCCATTCTTGTGTTTGCCTGCTTATGCTGTAGGTCTTGATACAGATATCCTGAGCACTCCTTTGATACTGATTGCAGCACTTGTTAGTTTTTGTCAAGTATCTAGGTATAGCCCGGCCGATGAACCCGTACGCTCAGGGCAGCAACTAACGCACAACAAGACCAGACAAACATCAGCAATGCCTACGTGAGCGGGCTAAAGGAGGACTTCAGCCTCGAAGGGAACGAGCTCAACTACTTTAATGTCTGCTACACCACGGCGTACGTGGTGTTCCAGGTCCCCGGAATGCTGCTCATGTCGCGGCCGAGGCTGGCCCGGTGGCTGCTCCCCACCCTCGAGGTCCTCTGGGGCGTCGTGACCTTCGCCCAGAGCCGCGTGACGAGCGTGCGCCAGCTGTACGCGCTGCGCTTCCTCGTCGGCATGTTCGAGGCGCCCGTCTTCGCGGGGACGCACTTCATCCTCGGGTCCTGGTACAGCGGGCCCGAGCTGTTCCGGCGCGCGGGCACCTGGTTCATCTGCAACCCGCTCGGCTCCATGATCAGCGGGTACCTGCAGGCGGCCGCCTACACGAACCTCTCGGGGGTCGGCGGCATGGCGGGGTGGAGGTGGCTGTTCATCATCGACGGGATATTTACCATCCCCGTGGCGCTGTTGGGATATGTCGTCTTCCCTGGGATTCCGGACTCGCCGAGGCCGTTCTACCTCACCGAGGACGACACGAGGCTTGCCAAGAGCCGGCTGGAGAGGTTCGGCATAAGGAGGCCGGGGAGGTTGGGCCTGGACGTGTTGAAGCGGACGCTGGGCCGTTGGCACGTCTGGGTGTTTGTGTTCTGCTACATGTGAGAGCCGGGTCCTACCCTATTCATTCCCTGTACCGTTGTTGCTCAGCCTTCGAGGACAGGATACTGACCGGTATGACCGCACGTGCGGCTCCAGCTGCATGATCATATCATCATACCCCTCGCAGTACATGAACCTGTGGTTGAAAGCCGAAGGCTTCAGCACGGTGAAGGTCAACGAGCTGCCGACAGGGACGTATGCAGTCACAGCACTTGCCTCGTGGCTCGGCGCGACGTTGGCATCCATCTATCCTTCCTGGGCCATATACAGCATCGAGACCACCTGTGTTCTGTTCTCAACTATGTGCATGATCGTGTGGAACATCCCGAAGCCCCTGAAGTAAGCCCTTGGCGTCGTGTGCTCAACTGCTACGTGCCCCAGGGCTGACTTCTTTCCGAACAGGTTTTTTGCTTGGTACTTATTCGGCGTATCTGGGTGCGCCAGTCCGATCCTGTACTCTACCGTAAACTCCATCGTCAAGGATGATTCCGAAGAGCGAGCCGTCATCATGGTCAGTGTCCGCCGAGGCCCGGTCGCCGTTTCACCCTCCGTTCCTGTCACAATGCTAACTCCCCGTGCGTGTTTTTAGGGCTCCATGATGACCTTTGGGTATTCCTTCCAGATCTGGGTGCCTCTTCTGATCTTCCCTACCGCGGGGCCATACGGCGCCCCGAGGTGGCAACACGGGTGGCCGGTGACGTTTGTCTTCTTCTTCCTGCTGTGGGCTGGCTTCATCACGGCCTTGCTTCTTCACAGACGAGGGTAGGTGTCATGACAGAGGACACGGGTGTGTGATGCATGTGACTGATATTGAAGCAGCGAAAAGAAGCGCCAGCAGAGTGGCTTGGCCACCGCCCTGAGCGGCACCCAGGACACCAGCAGGGAAGTGGTATCCGTTGAAGCGCCAGTCAATGACAAGGTGAACAGCTAGCATTGCCTCAGATGGGGGGTGTATAGGCATGGATGGCAAAAGGGCCTGGACGGTTGTTGCAACGAAGTACACCTATAAAGGCAAAGATGTATTGCGAGCGGTGGTGCTTGAACGGTATTGCATCTTGATTGCGGCATGCTGCATGCTTTTCTACGGATTGCCCCCATCTAGCATAGGGGTGGGTTTCTTGGGCTGCTGAAGTTCGATGTCGGCGTCAACCAAGGTACCACCCGGAACCTGCGAGGGCGAGTCTTGTCAGCATAGTGGGCAAGCCCAATTGTTAGCATTGTGTATGGCAGGAACCATCTGAGTGCCCTGATATCGCAGAGCTGGTACTGTGCCCAATGCCATGTACCCGCATAGCATCCCCGTGGTGTCGGATATACCCTCTCGAGCACCGCCCCAGTGAGTACCCATCCTGCGCTCTGCCTGTTGTGTTCGGGTTGAGGCCAACATCAACCCGGGCTGGTGCCTCATCAGAAAACCCAATCAGGTAAGGATGTATTCCTTTGCAGTCTCTGAACGCCACGAACGCCTGTGATTCTTTTGCCCGGTTTTCCTAATCAAGTCTGAGCCCAGCACGACCACTCAGACCAATAGAACTGCATTGACACAACCGTCGTTCTCGGCTACATCAAAAACAAATCAATAACCGAATCAGTGATCCAGCTCGACGGAAGAGACTTACGGTTGTTCGTAACTTGGCAATACCTCCCCCAGACCACTTTCCCGGAGGCAGTGGTTAGCCCAAGTTCAGAAACGTTCACCTCCTGTAATGCTGGTTAGTGTGATTTGAATTGGGGCCAAGGTTGTCCAGACGTACCAGAACAGTGCCTTTGCTCAAGACGCCAAGTTGTGTGTACAAAGGGTTCTGCGGGTTCTTTTTGACGGATATAATAGGCAGCTGGACACTGTGTATTGCAAAGTCAGCTCCATGGTACCGCCAAGGAAATCTCCCCGGTTCGGTATGGAAGAGGTTGTACACCAGTGGGCGCTCGTATCCCAAGGTTTACTTACGTTACTCCCAGCTCAGGATGCGTAACGTTGGCCTTCTTATAACGCAGTCCCATCGGGCGGATAAAGCGCTCGTCTGCATTGGGTCAATCACGTGCTCCGGTCCTAGGGTGATACATTCTGGAACACCCAAGAGGGCAAAGAGCGGGGAACCGCAGCACGGCAAGACTTATACTGACATTTGACAGGCCTCCTGGTAAAGTCGGGCCCGACAAAGGTGGGCTTGGTAACCATGCGCTTCCATCCCTTCTTCTGAGTCTTCTTTCCGGTGCTGATGACCTTGAACATCTCCTCCTCGGAGATGCCGCGGACCTTGGGCAGGGGCACGGCGAAGCGGGCGGCCTTCTCGGAGCGCTTGTTCTTGATGGAGGAGCTGAGGGCCTTGGCCGAGGTGGGGTTGTTGCGGTCGAGCAGGTAGGCGGGCACGGGGTTTGAGGGGTCGTTGTCGGGGGCGGCGGACTTGACGTTGCGCTCCTCGTGGGCCTTGATCTTCTTGCGCAGCTGGATCTTCTCCTTGTGGCGCTTCTCGGCATACATCTTTGCGCGCAGGCCGCGCAGGTTCTGGGCCTTCTCGGAGGCGTCGTGGCCCTCACGGGCGGCCCGCTTCCGGGTCCGCTCTTCATGGTCGAGGCGGCGACCATGAAGCTTGGTGTGGCGTTCCATATACTCATTCTGAGGCTGTATTTGAGATGGTGGTCAGTGTCTGTCTGGCGCAAGTGACTCAGCTCCTCCGAGGGCGTCTCTGCTGCCAGGGGAGAGGAAGTGGATGGGTTGCAAGATGGGCGACCGAGGCTCGGGAGGAGGAGAGTAGAGGCGGGAGAAGCATCCTTACCATGGCGTTGTACGGTGCCCTCGGAAGGGACTTGTCGTGCTGGGAGAAGGGCTGACTGCTTCGATTCCAGAGGAGTCGCCGGCCCAAGCTTCGCGATGGCGTGTGTGGTGCGGTGTGTGGTGCGACGTTGCGAACGGCGAGCGAGGTGAAAGTGCAGCGCAGTCTCAAGTGTTGTCGTTAGCCTTGCAAATGAACCCGGGGCAGAAAAAAAAGCTGCAGCATTGGAGAGGCGAGTTGCTTATCCAGGGTCAGAATCCTTATCGTGGCGCTAGTTACCGTGGTGGGTACCTGAGTACTTAGGTACATACTGTGCGCAGTACGCTTTACTAAGCCTCTTTTGATTCGCTCCGCCTGGCCACATTACACATCACATCAGCCGCCTCATCAGGGCTTAACTTTCCAATTCTGACTGGACCCTCAACGGAGGTGCTACGCTTTCTTAAGCCGTCCAGTGGCCAAATCCGCCCTTGATCTTATTCAACTCGTTTCCTGGCACCAGTGGCAATCCGTGGAGTGCAGCCGTACACCCCTCTGTTGGATATCGGGACGATGATCGATATTGTGTGTCAAACCATCAGTAGTAAGAATGCAGGGATTCTCACTGGGCAAAATGGTTGGGGGGGGGGGTCGACACAGCCTTGCCACAGATCATGATTTTGTACTACCGGTATCTACGCTCGTACTCCAATGCCCTCATCAACCATTACATCTCAAGCCTCAGATCTAGGCGGGGGTGGCATGGCCAGTAAGTCTCTAACGGTGAGACGACCACCGTCATCCTCGCCGCTCCAGTCCCGGTTCACATTCGTGGAGATCCGCTCTTCCAACTGCGTTATCGAAGGTCGATCAGCAGGCTTGTGCGCCATGCACCAGCCTATTGTGTCGATGATCAATGGATCGTATCCCGCAGCCGACGGCTCTGTCAGTAGGGGAGCAATATAAGTAGGGATCCGCCTTTTGCTGCCGTCGGCTACCGTCACTTCGGTGTACACGCAATCCGGCGGCACTCGTGCTTGTTGCTTAGTGAGCTGCGTATATTGGTTAGCAAAGTCCGATGCCGAGCCAAGCAGGTGCTGTGTCCCCTGCTCCCCGAGGACTTTCATGCGGTACATTACGAGCTGGTTGAGGCCCGGCGACTGAGAACCGAAGAAGGGCGCAGTGCAGGGAATAGGAGACTTAAACACGGGCTTGGGAGTTGCTCACAAGGATGGTCATCAGCCGGCCAATCTGCCATACTGTTGTGTCTCGGATCAGCTACTGATTGAAATGACGCGGGGAAGCAGATAAACTTTGCTTACAGTTCGTCTTCCAGCTATATTTCCCAGATACGTCTTCCGCCTGAAACGACTCGTCATCATACACATTGCACCAGCCAAGGGAAAACTGCTCGGGAGTATTGCACTTCGAACCCCATGTTAGCAAAGCGGTCGGGGGTGGAAGCGGCGGGACACACGAGCAACGCACTGTTGGGTTTCCAACCACCCGGCACGGGGCAAAATTAACCAGTCGCCCACGGTACTCGGGCCTCCTCCAGGCCGCCATATGTCCCAAATCGCCCACCTTGAAGATTGGTGTCAGATCGTGTGGGTGCTGCCCTGGGCTGAGGGCCGCGCGGTCTTCGCCGATCATGACGTTGCGGTCGTTGATATCGAAGTCCACAAGGCCATTCTCCGTGCTCACCGGCTGGCCGTCCTCCACAGGTGCGAATTCCTCCTGTGTGGGGACATCTTGTATTGTCGGGTCGATGCCCCCGTCCCACCTGTCTGGGTAGGCCAAAGCAACACAGGCTCTGAAGAGACAAAAGAATATCCTCCACATCTCTGAACTCTTGAGCAGCCCATCAGCGTGAGACAACCTACGAGCCACTCCCTTGTACAGGTGATTTTATTTGTTAGAAGTTTTTCTAATGTTAACTTTGCTAAAATGAGACCGCTCTGGCTCTGGCTCGGGACAAAGAAGGGGGAAGGGAGGAGGTTAGGGGGGGGGGGGCTGTTGGTGCAGCAATACATTAAAATTACCGTGCTCCAAGTATTCCATCACATACATCATCCCATTGATTCCTAGAATTCGTGTTATCCCTGGTTCCCTTATTGTCTCGAAACCCAAGCGTCTATCCATATAGTCGTCTGACAGTCGCTCCATGTTATAGCTGGGCATGCCGTGGGGGTATATTCGCTACAGTCAACGGCGTTAGTGTCTATATCAGACCGATGGTCATCTGTAGCTAAGTTTGGAGGGGCGTCATTCTTCCCATCGCACATGAACATCACCTGGTGGAATAGCCCTCAAGACATCAAAGGTGAGCAATGCAGTGACGGGCGGACCTTTCTGAGCAGGCCGCGCCGGGGCACTCGCCACGTTTCAGAGATGGTAAAAGTCGAATCTCACCTGAACAATGTGCTTTGCTCCCACCATTTTCCTCATACACCACATTTCGATAGCCCCCGAAAAAACGTCCGTACCCCATTTGAAGACAGCCTTACGCCCATTGACCTCATGCTCAAATAGCACCGCCAATCCCTGCGAGCCGGCGCCGAGGATCTTGAGCATTCTGTAACCCAGGGCCTCCGCAGGTGCTTGTAGGCTTTGTGGCACTGTGTACCCCGTCCCGTCGTCTATCCTCCTGACCTGACTGAAGGGCAGGTAGTCGCGCGAGGGGACAGGCGCGTTCGGGGTCAGAAGGAGAGGATCCGGCAGGCGCACATCAAAGTACGGAATGGGGAATAGCTGGTATACGGATTCGCGCGCACGGTCGTCCCAATATCTGACCATACCTGCCCTGAAAAAGTTGAAGTAGTCTATCCCACGTCGCAGTTCGAACCGGGTTTCCCGCCGTACGGCCTGCGCAAGATCGTCATCCATCTTGGTGTCTGGGCGGGAAGCTCAAACATAAAAAAAAAAAAGAAAACAGAAAAAAGAAAAAAGAAAACTTGAGAATATTCAATGGGGTGTACGAAGGCTGACGTAGAGTTCCAGAATCTCTGCCCCACTCAGAGACATGGTCGTATATGCCAGCATTGGATATAAGGCCCAAAGGCCCCGTGTCCCGATCAAAATGCATTCGCAACAAAGAATGGGCGACAGTAGCATTTATTTAAGCTTGCATGGGCGGTTGCTCTTCCGTTTTCGGTAATTATAAAATGTCCGTCAAAAGGCCCAGCCGCCTTTGTCCATAAGGCATTGTGACTTCGGATAGTGCCTCATCAGAGCAGTGAGCACTATTAGGTCCTCGATCGAAAGCCTCACATGTCCAATCTTGTATAAAACTAAACCAGTGAGCAACGAACCGCCCAATTAGTTCTTTAGATAGGGTCGTCATGGATTCATTGACAAACACGATGTCGGGAGCTATAAGCATGCCATGTATGAACCTATGGAAATCTGACCACACTGATTTGTCCAAACACGTTGCTGCAGAAGAATTCCTGCTTTATTTTGACTCGACCAACCCCTCAGCCGTATTAAGTGGTCAATGACCAACTCGCAATCAATTAAACGAATTACACCCCCAGAGTCCCGCATAAAACCAGCCCATATAAGCTGTCAGTAACTAACTGATGCCTTGCACACATATATCCTGTGTTCTCATCGAAGCATGGATCCATGGCCTATCTCATGCTTCCCCCAACGTGCGTACCCATCTCCTCCATAATAACTTCAGGGTCCTTCTCGACCTGGCCCCAAGCATCGTCCAACACCTTGTGCACCAGCTCGTGCCTGCACGTGACACTCACAGGAAACGGATTCGGCCTCACGATGAAGTAGTCGGCCAGGTCCATGGTATCCACCGCCATCTCCCTGCCGGCCTCGTCCACCTGTCTCCCAAACTCAAATGCCCACAGCAGCCTCGACACCATGACGAACAGTGAGCCGCGTGCAATCTGCTCGCCCATGCAGACCCGCCTGCCGAATCCGAAGGCGGCCGGCGCGGGGGGTGCCGGGTCCCCGAGCCAGCGCTCCGGGAGGAAGCGCTGAGGGTCCTGGTACGCAGCGTCGTCCATGTGGATGGACCAGATGTTCGGGATGACGGTGGACCCCGCGGGGATGCGGTACCCGTTGTAGACGTCCTCGCGGATGTTGGCGTGCGGGATGCCGCCAATGATGATGGGCCTCCAGCGCAGCGTCTCCTCGACAACGGCGCGCACATAAGGCAGGTCCCTGTCGTCGTCCGGGGACGGCAGGCGCCCCCGGCCGACGACACGGTCGATCTCCGCCTGTGCTGCGCGCATCTTGTCCGGGTTGGTGATGGCCGCGAGGATGAACATCTCGAGGGTCTGTGTCGTTGTGTCCAGCGCCGCGTTGTTCAGCACCCCGGCGTCGTAGGCGAGCGCCTCCTGGCTCAGGCTCCTGGCCGCCTTGGAGCCCGCCAGCGCCTTGGTCCAGTTCCACGCGCGGCTGGCGTGGCCCCTTGCGTTGGAGCGCATGTGGTGGGCCCGCTCGAACTCGTACCACCTCTCGGCGGTGCGCTTCCACGGCGCGAGCCAGGACGGGAGGTAGTTGAGGAACGGGAGGGCGTCGCAGGGCCAGACGCCGGGCCTCATGGCGCGGGCGAAGTTGTCCTCGACGGCCTGGGCGTCCGCCATCTCGGGCTCCCTGCCGGTCTGTACACGGAACCCGTACAGGAGCGTGTACGACATGGACGCCGTGAAGCGGTGCAGAGCCATCACGACAGCGCAGTATGGGTCAAAGAGCCGCCGCTGGTCCTTTACGTGCCGTACGTATGCGCGCGCCGCGCGCCGCGCGCCCTCGCTGCCCTCGACGAAGCCGAGCAGCTGCCGCAGGGAGGCGATGCTTTCCATATCCACGAGGGGCCTCACGGCGCGGCTCGCCCGGCTTGTGAAGACCTGGCCGAGGTTGCGCCTGTGGGCGCGGTACTTGTCATCGAAGCGGCGTATGAGCATCTGTTCCCCCTTATAGAGCAGCTCCGAGGCCATGGGGAGGCGAGGACGGTCCGAGTAGTTCGCACTGCGCTTGTTGAGGAGTTCGCGGGAGGTCGCGTGGTCGCCGAGGACGATTATGGTGTCCTTTCCTGCGCTGAGCCGGAATATGGGACCATACTGCTGCCTCCAGGCGTGGAATTGCTTGTAGGACTGCGCTGTCGGCATCGAGAGGATATTGCCCAGAATTGGGAGGCCAGGAGGCCCTGGCGGAAGAGGAAGGCGAGTAAGCCGAAGATGTATGGATCGACACAACACGGCCAGGGCAATTCCCAGCAGGAGAATCCAGCGTGACTCCATCTTCCTGTATTCTCCCGTGGAGGGTAATGGAGATGCTTGTGTAGGATGTGCCAAGTTCAGGCAAGTGTTGTAGGAATTACCGTCGGATTATATACATTTAAATTGCTCAAGGAATGATAAGTCGCCCAGAAACAGCTTGTCCTGCTACGTGACTCGGAAAAGAAGCTTCCGAGGGACTTGTTTTAACGCCTCAAAGCAATTGGGTGAACGCAATGGACGATCTCCAAGTTCCAAGAGGAAGAGTCAGCGTTGGAAGGGCGGGGAGATGATACGTCTCTTGCATATCGGGGAGCCTATTCATGCCATTTTCTGGATCCAGGCGGGTCTCGAGCCCTCTCAGAGTTACAATATGATATCAGCCAATCTGTAGCAATCTTACCATTCATGTAAGTAACCGTCGTGAAGAGATCTGGAGTGACCCCGAGGCTTTGCTGACATTTGTTCTCAGGCTTCAGATGTCAGCATTTCAGATTGTCACAGTCATAATAAGCACGATAACCAATCTTTCGAACCTGCGTCTGCAATTCATCATATGATATCTGTCCTAGGTCTGCTGGCTACTGCCCCATGGCAGCCAATGTGCGAAGACAAAACGATCCGCCCTCATCCGGTCCAGCAGTTGGAGGACGACTTTATCATGCAGATATAGTGTTGGGTGCTAGGCATTATGTACTGAGGGAACATCGGACCCGACTGCTTAGTACGAAACCTTTTCACAGTCCAATTGAGAAGCAGATGTCTGCCGCGTTGCCGTGTCCATGTCCACTCACCCACATCATGGATTATGCAGTCATCAAGTCGTGCCAACCTGGGTAAGCTCCCGCCTCGGATTGGACTTGGTAACACGCACGAGTTTCTGAGATTGACAAGAGCAAAGGCAGCCTTTCACGGAATCAAGACCTCACTGCCTGAATACCACTCAGTCATGATTAGAAGCAAGCCGGCTTAAGTTTCATCCTGACTGCTACCCTACTGTAGCAACCTACCATTTCACTCGTCTTGCCGCCTTTGACAAATCTTCTTCAAGCCAGTCGAACTGATGGCATTTCAAAACAGCTACGCTGAGTTATTACCGCATATCCCCGGTGGCTGATATCAAATCGTAGAGGTTCTTCGGAAAGACGCCCGTCTCCTCGTGTGGGGTATTCTGCACCCACCCTCAACAAAAGCTTCTCATTTTCATATCCCTGGGACTAAAACCGGCCCTCCTCTTCCTTATCTGATATCAGGGAGGTGCTGTACTACGGGCGGGAAAGAGTGGGACGGTTCTATCACGGGAACATCACCCTCGGCACTCGTGGTTGGACCAGCTGGCCTTGGCCACCTTGTGACTAAAGAAGGCGAGGTTTTGTCGCCAATGAGACCACCTGCCGCTGAGGCGATGGGCATTTAATATCAGTTAACCAAATTTGGTTTCAACAGTTCAGTACATTCTCGACCTGCCGTGCCGGCTTGCTTCAGAGCTCGCACGATCAGTTGTGTACTACAGCCAGTCTGATAATGTTCACCTTGGTGTGGCTTTCAACGGAGTGGCCTCCCGGTACTTAATTTGATGCGTTACGATATAGAGTTCCAGCACAGTGAAGGCCCTATGAAGCATGAGTTGGATGTCGGTTCCCAAGCCTACCACTCAAGCGAACCCATGGATTTGACAGTCAACACACCTGCACATTCCGTTTCATTTTGCAGTTATTCATATCTGGGAAAGATCACATGGCTTATTGATGCTTGTTACCCATGTAAGCAACTCCGTGCCCATCATCTGGCCCTCCATCATGGATAGCTAGAGTGTAACCACAAAGTACCTTTGCAGGCTTTGGCGGACAGGCCTAATCCAGCATACCAGCTACGGCAGAGATGGGCTCATGCCCGATTTCAAGCCGACCCCCTCGCAAACTCTACCCCTGTTATACCAGGTCAGCTCCGGCTCCAGAAGCTCTGCCGTGACCCAACGAGCTGTCTGAGTGTGCGTGCTGTCCGTGTCAGGGTCTCCGAACGGCCTGCCAGTCCTGTCTGTTCTCAGCTCGTCGCTGATATGCAGCCGCCCCAATTCGCCCTCGATGGCGGCGGTTCCCTCACCCCCCTGTCTATCATCTCCCTGGCTCACGGGACGGCTCCTCGGGAAGCTGGTCCTGCCTTCGGCCAGGGCCTGGAAGATCACGAGCTGGTCCTGCAGGAACTCGTCCACCACGCCTCCCGCGCTCACCTCCTCGGCGAGTGACTTCGTAACAACCCTCGCCACTTCCTCACTGAGCCTTGATCCCGACTTCCCCTTGCGCTTCCCGCTATACAGCAGGTCCCGGCCCCATCGCAACGTCTGAGACCTTGCCACCGCGAGGACATAGATGCGCGCCTCGTGCTTGCTCTCCTCGGGCGCCCGGAACTCGCACTCTGCCCCGGGGAATGCCCTCCCCAGGCGCTCGCGCAGGGCGGCCTCGAGCTCGGCGTGCATGGTGCTCGGCGTGATGATGGTCACCTCGATGGCCCTGACCTGGAAATCGCCGGGCTGCGAGCCCGGCCGGGGCAGCCCGTCCCTGAGCCTCAGCGCCCCGCCCAGTGAGACGGGCTGCACCCGAAACCAGAGCGACCCCCTCGACGCGGGGCCCATGCTCCAGCCCCTGGCGAGGATGCGCCTCTCGGCGCGCACGCCGAACCAGTGCTCCAGGGCCGGCAGCAGCACCTGGTCCAGGTACTCGTAGCTGGGCGAGAAGGAGACGTTGGTGCCGCCCGAGATTGTCAGCTCGACCGGCTCGCCGCTCTCGTTGCCCGCGAGCAGGACGAAGGGGAAGACGGCCTGGAAGACAAGCAGCGCGCTGGCGGCGGGCGACTCGGCGCGGATGGTGATGTTCCTCTCCCACAGCTCGCCGGGCCCGCGGGCCGGCCGGAAGTCGAGCGTCTTGCTGCCGACCTCGAGGCCCTTGACGTCGGCGCCTGTTGCCTTTGCGAGCCAGGCGATCGATGTGACGTGCTGTGACTTGAGGCCTGGCGCGGGGCAGTGTCAGCTCCCGTGTGGGTGAGTATCGCGCAGAAGGCTGTCCGGGGCTGCGTCTGCATCATTACCTCCGCCTCGCGGCCCCGGGCGGTTGCCCCTCACGTCTGTGATCCTGACGGGCCTGCATGCGACTGAGGCGAGCGCGATCGCGATTCTGACCAGCTGCCCGCCACCCTCGCCAGTGCGCCCGTCGAGATGGATGGTGTCGTCTCGAGCCATGTATGTGTGTGGCGGTAGCAGGCGAGGATCGGTGCCTCGGGGGCGGGGATGGAATTTCTGATGCAGCCTGACCGGGACTTGAGCTGTATTGTTCACGTTACGAGGCTGGATGGATATCGAGTACAAGCAATACAAAAGAAGGAGAGAGAGAAAGAGAGAGAGAGAGACTTCTGCCTACAGCGGCGGAACGATCTTGTTTGAGGGACATCAGATTCACCAGGGCGTGGTGGCCATGAAGGAAGCTGATAAGCCCCGCTGAGTCACCCGGCGACACTTCTATGGTCGCACAGCAAAATGGCACCGCCTCCTTCGTCTATTTTCAATCCCAAGACACCCAGGTGCAGTGTTTCATCCACACCAGAGTTTTATTTTTAGTGCTTCGAGCTCTCAAGGAGATGGCCTGAAATCTTCAGCCAACTACGTCTAGGCCAACCATTGGAAGGCTCTATTAAGAATGGCAAGGAGCCAGCATTATCGAGAAATCGATGAGCGAGACGCAGTGTAGTTATAGTCGAAAGTTCTCAGGTGTACTCGAGGTGAGACGGCTCATCCACCTGGCAATTAGTTATGGGAACCACTGCCCAGGATATCAAGCAATCACCGCAGACATGGCGCGCAAACGATATACCCACGGCATGACATGCCCGCACCCTAATGCAGCCCATCAAGCTTGATCTGAACGGGTTCGAAGAGCCGCTGTCCGCCAAGCTGCTCCTGACTGACCTTCACCCAAGATTGCGGCGCCGTTGGTACAGCCGGCTGATGTGAATCGATGCGACCTGTACCAAACCAGGACAGTGAAGAGGACAAGCGTATACGATCCTGCGGACCGCGCGCGCGTGTGGCTGGGGTGAGACTTCCCCCGCGGAGGAGAGTGCTTCTTGTGTCATGCCGACACCCCCAGACGGATCTGCGCGCACTGAGCCAGGGGCCAAAAGCTCGACCCGGCCGGCCGAGGACCCCATTGATACAGCTGGAACATGGCCCCTCCCGGGGGGTCTGGCGGGCACTGTCCGCCATCATCACTCGGCCCTGCTGCTCGCGATCCGCCCCCCCCCCCGGCCGGGCGACACTCCCAGCTGAAAATGGTGAATCGACCAGTCGGCGCCGCTGGACAAGGGCACGATCAAGCAGCCGGGCCGGCAGTCCGTGCGTGGCCGTCATGCGGACGTCTTCGTCCACTGCGCGAAGCCCTTCCCGTCCAACAGTGAGTGGCCCAAGGAATTCCCCATCAAAATGCGCGCACAGCCGAGTTGGTGCTCAAACTTCGCGTGGCGGTAGGCGACCTGGCCGAGGTGTTCGACTGCGGTAGCGACAGCAGCACCCACACAAAGCAGCGGGGGAGACCCACGTCCCACGCCTGGAAGCCAGAAATGGACCCGGGCGTTCCGTGGTGCACAGAGGCGCTGCGGAGGGCGGGCGCATAGGGGTCGGGCCCGTGGGTATAAGATAGGTGACTCGGAAGCTTGGTGCCCCCACGCCACGGAATTTGCGGCCGCGGTGGAGTCGAACCAAGAGCCAGTGGCGCTCGTGCGTCAGCCATGTGTGCATGGTATCATGTATGGGCAAGAATTAGGTCTGATATCTCAGGGGCGGATCAGGGAGCTATGTTGGATTGTAGAGTGAGAGGCTAAAAGCCTGTCACCGGCGAATTTCATCTTCATAGGAACGTAGCGGGCTTAGTGAGCTTGCTCCACCCGACTTCCCTATATCCAAGCATCCAATACCTTATCTCGGATACCCGCGACCGCGTCATCCACAGCCGCTCGAATCGCATCGAACATGTCTTCCTCTTTCACGAAGTCATCCAGCCTCTGATCAATGAGCAGATCCACATCCTTGTCCATCGTCTGGCGCAGCGCGTGCATCTCCTCGCGCAGGCCGTCAAGCTGGGTTGAAATGTACGCCTGCACGCGATCTGAGACATCAGTGGACGCAGACACCGTCGAGCCCTGATCATCTGATGTCGTCGTTGCCGAGGGCCCAGGCGAGCCAGTAGGCGCTTGGGATGCAGTGGATGCTTGCGAGTCAGCCCGCACGTTAGGCTCTGGCACATTGTATTTCTGCTCTTTTTGAGAAAGGCGGCAGTCCCGCGAGGATGCAATGAGAGCCGTCAGCTTGCGCGTCTCATCGGCAACTCGCACGCGTTCTTCGTCTATTTTGCAAAGCATCGAACTGAGTCGCTCTTCCTTCTCGTCTACGCGTCGCAAAAGCTCCTCTATTGTCTTTTCTTTCTTCTCCGTGCGCCGCAAAAGCTCCGCCATCATCTTCTCTCGCTCACCAACAGCTAGGTTGAGATGCTGCCATGTTCTATACCTGGGCGTACTGCTGGAGCTCCGGCTCCGGCTCCGGCTCCTGCTGAGGCTCCTGTCCTCGATCCTACTCTTCGCCGTAGGCGAGGGCGAGGGAGACCTTGAGCGCAGTCTCTTGTGCTGCCGTCGCTTTGATCCAGGTGTCAGGGGAGGTAAAGGGGGTCCGTCGGAAGCAACGTCCGGGTAAGCTGGTGGCTGACAGGCAAACAATGATGGAGGCGGGCGGTCACTACTCGAAAAGGGGGCTAGCTCCTCGAGTTCGACAACCCGGCCGCCCGCCCCACGGTACAGCGAGCGCAGATCAGCCTGAACAGGGTCCGGCTGCAGTCGGCCGCTTGTCGAAACAGCCTGGCAGAGGGCGGTAAGCTGAGCAGGGCCGGATGCTAGGGCAGCAGCGGGCGGCAGGGATATGTAGATGACAGCCTGCTGGGCGAGCAAGCGTAGGGCACCGAGGGTATTGCACGCAGCGGGATTTGCGGCGCTAATGTTGCCAGCTGGCAAGCTTCGTGGAGCGACGATACTGACAGAGCCCGACGGGACAAGGAAGAAACGGAGACACGTTTTCGCGGGGGGGTGGATCGTCCCGGAGTGGCCAGTGGCGCTGGTAGCTTCGGTGATGTTGGTAGTGTTGTCATGTTGACAGAGGCTGAGGATATCGATCTTGTCGGGCGGGATGTGCAGGAAGAAGGGCACAGCACGCGTCTCTGCGTCGACTTGGAGGCTGACAAGAGTACGCAGACGGAAAAATGCGAGGTTTCTCTCTGGATTGAAGAAGAGGCTTAGAGCGGTAGGAAGCGGGAGAGCAGTGTTTGAGTTCCCTTGATGCTGGCACTGATGGGAGTCGACATGATCAATGTTGACTGAGCAGCCGTTGATGGTGTGGCCACGCAAGCCAGGACCTTGAGTTGAAGGTTTGGTCGAGGTGGACATGGTCGTTCAGGATGGGCCCTAAAACATCGGAAATGCGGTCAGCTATGGGAGAATCTGTGGGAGGGGAGTAACAGAGGGAAACAAGTCCCCGTGTAGGTGTGACTGCGACTGCGACCGCGACTGCAACTGCAACTGCATTGAAACCCGAGTGAGTGAATGAACAGCAACAGCGACAGCAACGGCGACAGCGACAGCAATGCCAACACTCGCTGCCTCCCTCCTGAACCCCCTTCTCAGCGTCTCTGCCGTGCACAACGAAGTCCGCCAAGCGCGTACGCAGGCAGTCGACCTCGTTGCTCCCCAAAGCCCAGCGCCCGAGAACCAGAGTCGTAACCCCAGCCCGAGCGGTCTGTAGCGTGGCAGTGGGTGCGCAACAGCGAAGCTGAGATGGTACTGCCGAGTGTGCAATGCAGTATTAAGGTGTCAGGATGTAGGTCATGATGGAGGAGGGGGTGGAGATAAATCAAAGGTCGGTGGTTGATGGTTGATGGTTGACGGGTTGACGTTGGATGGTGGAGGGGGAAATGGGCCGCAATCAGGTGAGGCTGGGCAGCTTACATAATTCCCGGTGTGGCTCGTGCACCCTGCCGGCAGTGGTTGGGCTGGGCCCCACCACATGTTCCCCCTGTCCATCCAGTACTGTGCAGCATAGAAACTTTAAGTAATCAACATTGAAGACTGCACCTACGTTTCGACGAGATCCATACTCTAGTACCTACCTAGGTGCTTATGATAGGAAGTACTCGCGCTGTTAGTTACTTAGGTACTGTTGGAGTTTTGATGGGTCTCGACTTCATTTCCGTCTTTCTCTTCATGTCCTCTTCCCCAATGCTGCCGACTCTCACTCCGACATCTTCCCAGGCATAAGCTTACTCAGCAATTAACTTTAGTTGTGGGTAACTACGCTATGCTGTAGTTGCTCGAGGCGCGATATTAGCGAGAAATCACCCGCCACTTGTCTCGATCGAATCTCACGACATCCCATAGAAGCAGCCGAGATCACTCACATATGGGATCATGTCAACTCCGCCGACACCCCGCTGAGATCCTGGCCTTTCACGCGGTTATTGTCTCTGGGGCTTTTGTCTCCACACTGGCAAGAATCAACGTCAAAGTGTGTGACAAATTGCCAGTGAAAACCATGGTACGTATCAGTTATCAACTAAAAGAATTTTTTGAATTTTTTTTTAAAAAAAATAAGCGCACAGCTACCTGAGTGATGCACCAATCTTGGATATATGTGGTGGTTGGGGTCTCTCATTCGTAGCGGGCGCTCTTTAAGTTCTACCCATGTGGCCCCAAAATGACGCCAGCTGTACTAAGCGAAGTGTCGAGCAGCTAGGGGCTAGATTTTGAGATCGCCCGTCCTTAGCCGTGGTTCGAGCTGCTGGGGAGAGCGTCTTCAGATTTCAATGAGTTTGCTTGGTAAACACTCGGGTTGAAGTCGATACAAATTCGGCCTGTTCGGGATGTCACTGACTTCTGCCTCAAGTTGATATGGTTTGATCCAATCAGGGTCCTATCTCAAGCATCTCTGCAGACCAATTAACAATGTTCCGATTATTGTGTGGACTGATTTAATTTTTCAGCTACTCCACGAATCAGTAACGACAGTGGTTGTTCTCAATTGAATAAGTGGCAATATGATTATTTCTCAATCATAGTCAACTCACGCCGTCAGGCTTCAGGCCGTAATCATCCAGCCTGCTGCGAGCCAGTAGTGTTTCCAAAGCCACCATGTCTTTTTTTTTTTTTGTGCCGGGGCTGTTGAAAAGTCGTCAAGCCATCAGCTTCGAAGCTATGAAGATTGAAGCCGACGGGTCTCACCCTAAGGTTGCCTCGTACCGTCAAGCCTCGAACTTCGCAGCAGATTTCATTGCAGCCGCGTTGCGTCACCCGTGGATACTGTAGCAAGGTACATGGTAACTAGGGCCAAAATAATTTCCTCTCAGTTCAAGTGTTCCTGGCATCATCCATGAGCGGTCCAGGCGGTCTGCCCTGTTGGTCTCGTGGTGAAGCGTGCATTGTGACTCCCCACAAGTTCCCCGGATTGGATACCTAGGTACGTCTTGGCGGGCGACGGAGATGGGTGCTCGATTCAAAACAAGGCAAAGCAATGGGGACTGTTGTGCAGCACGACGTTTCCTGGCGTGTTATGTGGGGGTGTGCTCGTTGATGGCCGAGTGGGCGCCGGTTGGCACGCCGGGTCGGGATGACGGAAGCCGTCCGCCTCGAGATTCAAAAAGTTGGTCGATATTGGCTCCCAAGGTTACAGTGCGACTCGCCCTCGACCATAAAAGCCCCTCAAGTTCTTTGACATTTGTTTTGGCAGCTTTTTCCGTAACTTGCCCACACGATCAACATCCATTTTATTCAGTAGCACATTCAGGTCACATTCCTCCCAAGACTCTCAAGTCCGTTTTCAACTCGTTCAGCTCCCCAATGGATCCTTTCGCCACCATGTGTCCCAACGACAATCCTGGGGTCGTGACTCCTCCCTCCGGCTCCGAAAAGATGAAGAAAGAAGAAAACTCAGATATTTACAACACCACTTCCCATGAGTGCGGCGCCCAGGGCGACCTCGAGAGTGGCCTCGATGCAGTCTTTGGCCAAGTGGGCGAGGGCGCTACCAACTACCGCAATGTACGTTTCCCATCACGTGCTCCTCCCAGAGGTCGCACCAGGACTGACGCTTGTCTCGCAGGTCGGCTGGATCGGGACCGTCGCCCTGTTGATGAAGACCATGATTGGTCTGGGTATTCTATCAATCCCCGCCGCCTTCGACACGCTTGGCTTGATCCCCGGCATCATCTGCCTGCTGATTATCGCCGCCATCACAACATGGTCAGACTACATGGTCGGCGTTATCAAGCTCCGGCACCCCGGGGTATACAGCATTGGTGATGTTGGAGGGTTGCTGTTTGGCCGTGTCGGCCGCGAATTCTTGGGCGCCGCATTCTGTCTTTGTCAGCACATCCCCGAGTGCATCCTTCGTCTCGTAAAAAAAAAAAAAAAAAAATTCTGTCTAACTAGGTCCCCGTTCCGTCACGAACTCGGAGTAATTCGTTTGGGTCGGGTCCGGGTCCGATCTTTATTTAATGTATTTAATGTATTTAATGTATTTAATGTATTTAATGTATTTAATGTATTTAATGTATTTAATGTATTTAATGTATTTAATGT
>CM008199.1:0-177397 GCA_002270565.1 Stenocarpella maydis
GGCGCCTGCCGCATCAGCACGAGCGCCTGGCTGAACTTGTCCTCGCCCAGGGCCGCCTTGAGGGCGTACGTGAAGCGCGACCACCTGCTCGACCCCGCGCTGCCCCGCCGCCGGAGCTCGTCGAGCGCGCCGGCCGTGGTGATGGTGTCCTGGTACTCGCCCAGGATGTACGTGCGCACGCTGAACAGGACCACCTCGGAGATGTAGAACGTGTTGGGCGGCCGCACGACCCGTAGGCCCGGCACGTGTGCCCTGGCCTCGCCTGCGGTGATGGCGCCTCTGCCCCGGAGCCTACGCCGTATGTGTGTTGCGAGACGGCTGCTGTCTACTGTCTGGCCATTTGGGAGGCGGACTCGGCCGCGGTTGTTGTACTGAAGCGCCTGCTGCACAGTATCACTATCTAGGCCATCTCGGAGTGAGATATACTTGCGACAGCCCCATGATTTAAGTCTCGTCTTGTACATTTTGGCACTGGACTCTCATATCAGCGTCGAAGCATCCTACAAATACATCCAGTGGGTTGAAGTAAACCATACGTGGCATGGAAGCCGTGTTTCTCCTCCATGGTATGCATGACTTCTTTGAGAGGCAATTCGTCCTCCATGTATAAGCGCTGAATCTCCGTCTTATGCAACGCCCATTCCCCCTCACTCGCATAGCGGACCGGCTCGGAACGCCTGCATGCATCGCGACTCGATACGGTGAGGTCACTAGTATCTTGAATGGTAGGCGTCTGGCCAAGTCTGGCCTCTCCGTCTCTGCCTGAGGTCATGTTGAAGCTATCGCGGTGATCTTTGCGGCCGCAAGAGCAGAGTCGTTCCGCTTTCGTGGAGGCGAGGTCTTGTCCATCAAGCCGACCCTACGTGCGGAACGACCGGCGCGTTGGCGGAGTATATCTACGCCTTTGGTGCACAATTGATGTCTCAGCGTCGTGCTGATCACCGAGTTGATGGCGGGGATGGCGGTGTCGCGGCACTGCTAAATACACTGGGAGGATGGATCCTTCGATCCTCAACGAGGGCTGGGGTTGCAACGCTTCCGTCTGTCGGTGCGCGCGGGGAGCTACAGGCAAGACATGGTAGGTTGTGCTGCCTCCTCGTAGGACAAGTATCAGGTCAAGAATTATATAATGTATAAATTTCAATACTTTTCTAGGCCATCTAGTGTCATACCTATTCGTGCGCCGGTATTGGTTCTTCTTCCTCTTTGCCTTCCCATTCCACCCCTCCCCCCCCCCCCCTCATTATTTTTTTTTAGTCTTGTTAATATAATTGTTTTTTTTTGCCTTTTAATTTAACGTTTATTTCAAATAACCCCACCCTGAAAATAAAGCAAAAATTAAATATAATGTTCTGTTGTCTTTTGGATAATTATATCATAATAGCTGTTAAATTAAAGTTGGAATTAAGGATTATAAATAAGGTTCTTTAATACTTTATTATTTTTAATATAATGATATTTAATTTACTATATATATTTTCTTCTTTTTATTTTCCTAGCTCGATTAAGACATCACTATATGCTGGAAACTTCTAAAGGTTTAATTACGTTTATACTTATGAATTATAAAACGTGAAAATATTAAACATGTAACAAATGGGTAATCAGCAGGAAACCAACGGATGTCTCATTATCCTAGTAGGATCCTCAACGACTATACGTGATGTATTTTATTTTAAATTTTACCGCTAATTGCTGAAACTTCGAGTGGTTTATTTAATTTAAAGTAAAATAAAGATATAGTCTAATCTTATATGAAAATATAAGTATATTGATTCATTAAATATAAGCTTATTTATAAAAATAAGTAAAATGTGTCAATTCAAATTTTGTATGGCTCAAAAAAGATATTTCACTTGTACAAGACAACTTTGTATAGAACCTGCAAGTTATTCAGCTTTAGCTTTTGCTAGCAAATCTACAGTTGGATTATCTCTAGGCTTATTAGCCCCTTTTTTAACAATATTAGGTTAGGTTATGTTTTATATAATGTAACTACTGACAGTGTATTATCTACAGGTAATACAATAGAGGTAATATAACGTAGTCTATATCTTTGACAATCCGGTTATGGGTTTCATTGTAAAGTCTTGGACTTTATGCTTAATATTGGTTCAAATTTAAATCAGTTTAACTATTCAGAATTATTGAGTATTTATTACTCATTAAATCAACTTTATGTTGAAATTGATAGTTATATAAATAATTTTTATTCTCTAGCTGAGTCATCTGCTTCTCTTAGGGATAATGGGAATAGCTCAAGAGACTGAATGGATCTAGCAATTCTTTTACGCAGTGATCTTGAGGATATTCTGATATATCTGAAACTAATCGAGCCTCGTATAGATGCTTACAGATTTTTTTCAGAGTTAAATTTTTAGTAAGATTAAGGTGTAGTATCAAAGGATTTTCTTTTTTTTTTTTATGGGGGCTGTATAGCTATATATGCTGCGGCCCCTCTCTCTTTATTTGATTAATTAAGGGAGCTGTGTAGTTATATACTCTACGGCTTCTCTCTATTTTCATAAATTTAGTTAAATAATATAATTTCACTTAAATTTTGGTATTAAAGTGAAAACCATATAGAGGTGTAGTTACGATTTGTGTATATGCTGTAAACATCAATTACTATACCTAATTGTATATTATAATTTACAATTTTCATGAATTTTATGGAATTATCTAATATAACAATTAATATTTTACCTGATTTTTCTTCTATTGTGGCTGGGATGTACACTTTGTGTAGCTTATAAAGAATAGATGATATTTCTTTATATCTTTTTTCCGGTTGTTATATTGGTGTTGGTATAGTAATGTTAGTTCTTTTTATGTCTGGTATGAAAATAAGTAATGAACTACTTAATTATAATTCTAATGTTATTAAAGAATTAGAAAAAAAATTTTTAAAGGTTTAGAGTCTATTGAATATGACATTAGTATAAATGATATTTTTATTGTTAAAGATCCATCTTGATATTTAATAAAACCTGAATTGCAATATATTTTAAAAAATGCATATAGATCTAATCGTAAACAAAGATTTTACCATAAAAGTGATTTCGTTTATATGGTTATCTTTAATACTGTACCAAAAGATGGTTCTAGATATCTTGTTTATAATTATAGAGCGTACAACAAAATTTTTATTGAATTGCTATATGCTTATATTATATTGGAACAAAAGTCAACATTATATGAAATATAAAAAGGTTATATAGCAAGTGATTATATATTTGTAGTAGATAATGAATTAGAAAATAAACACTCTAATTTATCAATTTTTGATCAGTATACCAAACCTCTTGAATTTGATTTATCATCAAATTTGTGATTTAATTATATACAATTAGTTAAGCGTCATATTAAAGGTGAAGTTATAAAAAAGGATTATCAAGGTATGACAAAATTAATTGAATTGTTATTAGAAAAAAATGAAGTTGATGTTTTAAAAGTTTTAAATGAAAACGCATCAATTGAACAGGTTAAGAATGATATTAAAGAGTTAAAACCAGAACAAATATATAATTATATCACTAGATTTATATTTATAGTTTCAGATTTAAATGCTTTTATAGAGTCTGTTAAATTATTAGCTAAGGATGTAAATTTAGGCCCACAAAAAGATAGAGGGTCGGGAGCTTATATATCAGAAGTTTTAAGTAATATAGATAGGGGGTTTAGAAATAGTATGTATAATCATAATAATGTGTTATTAAATAAATATATAAATGATTAAAATCGTAGATATAATACTTATATACCTAAATCTTGTTTTTCATATAAAAACATACATATGAATATAGGTAATGTTAGATGATATTCTACAATTTATACTAAGTCTTCTAGTACGGAGAGACTTACTTCAGGGGGGCGGGTGCAATAACGAACTTTAATTGCTTTTTATAATAGTTTAGTCCTTCGGCCGTCTTAAAGTGAGGGTAGCCTATTTTTAAATTGCCCTTCTGGGCGAAGCGCCCCCTCCTAACGAAGTTCGGGATCAGAATAAAATTCGGGCAGGACGCCTAGTCCTGGGCCGATAGGTTAAAATATAAACTTTTTTTTAACCTAAATTAAGTATCGGGGGTGTAATCTATTTACGACGAAGTCGGGTTATACCCCTATATATATTTCTGCTACTCGGCCGAAGGATATATGTGGGCTCCTCTAGTCCTCATAAGTAAATTAGAAAGGAATAACAATATATATTTAGGCTCTATATGTCTTATTAAGGTTTTTCCTTTTATTCTTAAGTTTACTTTTAACTATATTAGTAATATTATTATTACCTTAAGTAATATATTTAGCTAAGTTAAATTGACCTAGTTGGTTTAGCGACTACTTTTTACTGGGCTGGCCTCCTATACTGACTTCTCCTGACTACGAAGTCAGTATGGCTACTAAGTCAGCATGGCTGGCGACTTCGTTGTCAAAAATGTACTTCGTTGTTAGGCCATTTATGCGTAGCCAGCTTTGGGATATATAAAAAAAAATCGGATCCTGCTATGTAATATTTTTGACTTAGCCGGCGTAACCATATAGGTATCGACTAATTTTATTTTTTATTCATATCTCCCCCCCCTCCTAGGGTTCAGGTTCAGTAAAAAAGCCTAATTACTTTTGATCCCTGGTATATTTTGTTAGAAGAAGCTTGCATATTTCTCTGCCTGACTGGCTGCCATACTTCTGACTGCCTGACTTCTCTTTGCAGGCTGGCTAGTCAGAAGTATGGCAGGAGAAGTCGCCATGCATACTGACTTCTCCTTTATCCCCCTCCTAGCTTGCTACTCCTGAACAAGCTGGGAGGGGATTAGAAGGATGGCCAGTCAGCTAGGAGAAGTACTGAAGGCGGCGTAAGTACAATGTACTCCTTCGGTTAGGATAAGTGTATTTCGTCTGGTCAGGTATAAGGGGAAAAAAATACAAGTTTTTATAAGGCTTCTATTCTACATTTTATCTAAATGGTATAGATTATGAGGTAGATGGTCTACACTTTGATTGCAAATCTTAAGTCCGAGGTTCGATTCCTCCATAATCTTATTATAAGCAAAGTTAATGATTAACTTTGCTCTATTTACGCTAACATTCTACTGCTTTAGATTATAAGAATTTATTCTCTGTTTGATAAAATTCACATTATTGATTTTACAAATAAGATAAGTCATTAAATAAAATTAAATTATAACTAGCTATATTTACTTATCCTGTTAAGGATAAAGTATCGACCGAAGGAGAAGTCGGAAGGCCAAGATAATAATTTATATAAAGTAGGTCTGGATTATAATATAATAAATAATTCAGAGGAAGTTTCAGATCGAGTTTATATTAGTGGAAATAAGAGAAATAGTGATATATATGGTCAAAAGTCATCTGTATCAGTTTGGACTGAAAGATGATTTTGATCTACAAATGCTAAAGATATAGGTACGTGCGCGGCACGAGCTCTAGTTCGTGTTCTATTTGTAATAGGGTATACAAATTTAGTCATTGCATGCATAGTATCTTGACATGGTACTATATGACTACTCTACGACATTGGCATATATATAGCTAATAACTTGTATAGCGCTGAAGCAGATGTTGAATGCAGAGTCGATGGGAGTCTGCCCTCCCTTAACTACTCTGTTAAGAGAATTCGGCAAGGTTACGATGAGAAACTTGACACGTACAGATCGCTATGAGTCGGGCCTTACGTCCTAAGCAGAATATCGCGGCGTAAGATCAGCAACTTAAAAGCCAGTGGAAGATGTACCGATTCTACTGGTTGCTTGCAAGCTGAAGGTCACTTCGATGAGAAGAGTAATTTAATTACATGTGCGCAAGAACCTAAACCGAATAAGTCCCTTCCAAACAACAATGGAAAAAATGACACAACTAGAGAACTGTCGGATCCAAACGCCTCTACACGTAAGCGTGGACGGAGTCCCCATAGTAACCAGAGACCAAAAATCTCAATACCCAAAGTGAAGGGGGATAGTGTGAAATCTCCAGCTAAGAAACAAGGGTCTCGTAGTATGGTCACAAACCAGAGTCTACGTATGTTTGTTATATCGCAGCTGAAGCGGTACAAAACCGAAGATGGAAAATATAATGCTATTATAAGAATACTTGCAGATGCAGGTTTCTTGCAATTCTGTTATATGCTTATTAAAGGGAAAGCGGGTAATATGAGTAAAGGTACAACAAACGAGACTTTAGATGGAATCACATATGAATGATTCCGGAACGTCGCTGAGGAGCTTAGATCCGGTAAATTCAAATTCTCAGCTGCAAGAAGAGTCATGATCCCCAAACCAGGGAAGAAGGGTGTGAGACCTCTTGGAGTAGGAGCTCCGAGAGAGAAAATAGTGCAAAAAGGCCTTCAGATAATATTGGAAGCTATCTATGAGCCTCGTTTCCTCGATTGCTCACATGGTTTTAGACCTGAGAGATCCACGCATAGTGCTCTCAAACCTCTACACCTTAGAGCTCACCAATTCACTTGAGTTATTCAGGGAGATATTTCAAAATGTTTCGACATGATTCCTCATGACAAGATCATGAACCTCCTTAAACAGAAGATTATATGTGATCGTACACTAGAACTTGTCAAGAAAGCACTTCAAGTCGGATATCTAGACCCTAAGTCCAAGATAATCACTAGAACTAATGTTGGTACTCCTCAAGGAAGTGTGCTTAGCCCGCTTCTTGCCAATATTGTGCTACACGAGCTTGACAAATATCTGACTGAAGAAATAATACCTTTGTACCATAGAGGTAAGAGCAGGCGTACCAATCCTAAGTATAACGCCCTTGCACATATCAGACATACTAAGAAAAATGCCTCTCAAACTGAGAAAGTAGAAGCTCTTAGTAAAATGTTTATGACTCCTAGAATGGATCATCAAGACCCAGGTTTTAGGAGATCTATGTACATTAGGTATGCAGACGACTTCGTATATCTATTTGAAGGTCCCCTCCTAGAGGCCAAGGCTATTAAAGAGAATATCAAATCTGCTCTTCACAGTCTTACAGGTTTAGAGCTAAACGAAGAAAAAACTCTAATCACCCATCTAAACGAAGGATTTCACTTTCTAGGTGCATACATTAAAGAGCTTAGACGCGTAGGTTTCATGATGAGAACGAAAACCTCAAAAGGTAGCGTTATAAATATGAGAGCTAATGTCAGAGCCAGTGTAAACATGCCTACTGCGAATCTTATTGAGAAGCTCATTCTTAATGGTTTTGCCAGAAGAAACCACTATAGACAAGTACTTGCTAGACCACTTACAAGATTGGTTAACCTAGATCACTCAACCATCGTCCAGTTCTACAACTCAAAGATACATGGTCTCTTAAACTATTACACCTTTGCAACTAATAGAATTGAAACGCAGAATCTTATATGGATTCTGAGACTCTCTCTTGCGAAAACCTTAGCGAGAAAGTTTAAGTTGAAATCTGCTAGACAAGCTTTCAAGAAATTTGGTCCTTACCTCAAGGACCCAGGGACAGGCCTTCAAATTGTAGTCCCTAAATCATTACCCACTATACATAAGTATAATGTTAAGGAAACATTGGCTTTTCCTACCCAAATCTTAGAGCAATCCTGATTTGGTAGACTTACAAAAACTAACCTCTTTAAGAAATGCGTACTATGTAACAGTACCTCTAACATAGAGATGCATCATGTCAGAAAGGTCAAGGATGTGAGAGCAAGAATGACTAAAAGAGCCTCAAGTTTCGGTCAGTGAATAGGAGCTACACAGAGAAAGCAAGTCCCATTGTGCCAATACCATCATTCCCTTTATCATGCCGGTAAGCTACTGAGCTACGAACTGACTCAGATTGCTAGATATAATGAGAACTTATCTAAATACGTGGCTGATGAGTAATCACATTATGTCTTCCCTTTTCACACGCACCTGTTGAAAAGGGATACCAATTTCCAAAATTTATTTAAGTACTGAATTTTTTGTTTCACAGTGCGAGCCGTGTGATGGGAAACTATCACGCACGGTTCTGAGGGCAGCTGCCCCAAAGGCGTTGACCCCTACATTCTACTTAATTTTTGCTTTATTTTCAGGGTTATTAGGTACAGCATTTTCTGTATTAATTAGAATGGAATTAAGTGGACCAGGTGTTCAGTATATTGCAGGTGCGCCGTCTAACGTGCGTTTAGAGTCCGGGGATAAAAGCCCTAAGAGATGCTGTCAATTCTCTTTAAACCTATTGACTTACCCTAAGACGAAAGAATTAGGTGAGTGGAGCATGTCAATAAACCCTTATCTGTCAGAAGCGAGACATCGTGGCGAGAAGGGGGAGGTAAATGCATTCTATGCGTTAGTTTCATTAACTACAGTAGAGTTATGTACTCTCGTAGGGAATAGTCTTGTTATTGCCCTATACCGAATGTTAGATATAAGATCTGCAAGTATATCTAAAGACAGTCAAACGGTTACTACCTCAGAGAGAGGACGTGTAGTATACAACGCTAAGGAATGACTAAGACTCGGCGTACGGAATTCGGGATTGCCTAAAGCTAGAAATGGCCATGGTAACGGATCCGAAATAGTAGGTGTGCCTCTTAATAAGAGCCTACACACTGAAGTTCGGAAGTCAAAGAACTCTCTCAAACCCGAGGCTCACGTTGGTCAAGGGTCCCTAAGAGAATTGGTTACGTATAATTCGGAAGGACTGTGTGATAATGCCTATAACCTGATTACTCGGGTTGAGGTTCTTCAAACAGCCTATATGAGGATTAAATCTGAACCAGGAAATATGACCCCTGGGTCAGATAAGGAGACACTAGATGGTATATCGGAAGAATGATTCTCTAAGACTTCATTGCAGCTTATTAAGGAACAGTTCCAATTTAGACCAACTAGGAGAGTACATATCCCTAAGGCCAATGGAAAAATGAGACCGTTGGGAATCGCACCTCCTAGAGATAAGATAGTACAGGAGGCATTTCGAGCAGTCTTAGAAGAAGTCTTAGAAAGCAAATTCTCACCTAGATCTCACGGGTTTAGACCCTCTAGAGGGTGCCACTCCGCGCTAGCGGAAATCAGATATTGGAATGGAGTGAAATGATTTATCGAAGGAGATATTAAAGCCTTCTTTGATAATATCGATCATCATATTCTCGAAAAACTTTTACGTAAACACTTCCAAGATCAAAGGTTAATTGACTTATTTTGAAAGATGGCTAGAGCTGGTTATGTAGAGTATGGAAAGAGTATGAGTTCTGTCATCGGTGTGCCTCAAGGGGGAATAGCCAGTCCGATCCTATCTAACCTTATTTTAAACGAACTAGATCATTATGTTGAGGAGCTGTCCGAGAAGAATATCTCAAGAAACGCAGGAAGACCACACACTATACGGAATCCAGTCTACTATAAATTGGATAACAGGATCCAAACTATCAATAAAAGTGAGAAAAGACTTAAAGTAAGAGGAGAGAAATTGGACGAAATCCAAAAAAGGGAGCGAAAGGAATTGATAAAAAAAAGATCTCAAACTCCTTCGAATATTCCCAATGGGAATCTCGCAAAGTTTTATTACGTCAGATATGCAGATGATTGACTAATAGGGGTAGCAGGTTCTTCTGACTTCGCGAAGGATCTTAAAGATAACATAGCGAAGTTTCTGAAAGATCAACTCCATCTTGAACTATCATTGGACAAGACTCTTATTACCAACGCTGCGGAGGGTAAAGCTTACTTTCTTGGGACAGAGATACAACGTACCTCTAGTGTTAAAGGTGAGATCAAAAGGTTAACAAATGTTAAAGGTAACCCCCAAAGAGTGCCTACCACTTCAACAGTTATGAAAGCGCCTCTCTCTAAACTAATTGAAAAATTTGCAAAGAAAGGCTTTGTGGTTTGGGACTCAAAGGAGATGAGGGCGGACAATCTGGACCCTCAACCTATTAAAAAATGAACAGTCTTGCCAATTAGGGACATAATTCTTAGATACAGGATGATACTTAACGGAATCTTAAATTATTACAGTTTCGTTAACAACAAGCCAAATTTGGTTCTAATCTACTGAATCCTCAGAAAAAGCTTAGCAAAAACATTAGCAACCAAACTTAAACTTAGCACAGCAAGAAAAGTTTATTTGAAATTTGGAATTAATATTGAATATAGAATTCCGAATACGGATAAGGTAATAGACTTTGCTAAGCCTAATATGGACCCTAACCTTAAAGATTTTAAAGGAAACACCGATTTTACAGATAGCCTGAGAATAGTTGATTGAAAGTTACGAACGGTCAACTTCTTCAATTATGTCTGTGCTAACTGTGGAACAAGTGAAAACCTTCAAGTACATCATCTGAAACACATTAAGACGATTGATGCTAAGCTAAATGGTTTTGACAAACAAATGGCAGCAATTAATCGTAAGCAAATAACTCTTTGTAAGAAGTGTCACCATCAAGTACATAGTGGAAGGTATGACGGAATGGCTTTGAGACATTTAAACACAATAAAGACTAGTTAAGCTAAAAGTAATTTTTCCCAGGTGAGTGAACGTATACCACGAGAAGAGACATTCTCTTTAAAATCTATTCTAGTTTTCATAACAAAAGGTCTAACGAATATACGTAAAAGATAATGAAACCATAGTGTCTTTGATGGAGAGCCGTATGCGGTGAAAGTTGCACGTACGGTTCGGAGGGAAGGGGTTGGTGCTAAGGGACTCAATTGAAATTACAATTTAAACGTGGGAATCACGAGCGTTTCGAAGAACCCTTCTAGAAGGATAGTTCTTTGATGAGAGGTGTAAAAGACCCAAGTGGATACTGAGTATCACGGCGTGGTTAATGAAATATTTCTAATTTGAAGTTCTAAGTGCTGGCCCCTCACCCTACATAACCAATTATATAACAGTATCATTACAGCTCACGCTATATTAATGATATTCTTTATGGTGATGCCTGCATTAATAGGTGGGTTTGGAAATTTCCTAATGCCCTTAATGGTTGGTGGCCCTGACATGGCATTCCCAAGGCTTAATAATATAAGTTTTTGATTATTACCGCCTAGTTTAATACTATTAGTATTTTCAGCTTGTATTGAGGGTGGTGCTGGTACAGGGTGAACGATTTATCCACCTTTATCAGGTGTTCAAAGTCACAGTGGTCCTAGTGTAGATTTAGCTATATTTGCTTTACACTTATCTGGTGTTAGTTCATTATTAGGTGCAATTAATTTTATTACTACAATAGTGAATATGAGAACTCCAGGTATAAGACTACACAAACTAGCTTTATTTGGATGGGCTGTAGTTATTACAGCTGTATTATTATTATTATCATTACCAGTATTAGCCGGTGTTATATAAACGAATTCCGCCGGCTCTAAATCAGGCAAATTGCAAGAAAATCCGAAACTGGAATGAGTGAAGAGGAAAATTTGCAGGGAAACTTCTTTATTTTATAATAAAGCATAAACCTTCAGAGACTATACGCCTGGGTATATATATATTGTGTCTAGTTAATACTTTAAGAATGAAGTTGTCATATAGTATATACTAGAAATGCCAAGTGGTCACTATTAGGTAGTGATATTGTCTATTTTACTTTCTTTAGATTCTGGAGAAGATCGAAAGCTGGATTTAATTTAAATACTTTTTTTCTAAAAGTATAGTAATTTTATCTGTTAGATAATAAAGTTAGATATAGTAAGATGAGAACTGTCTTACTATTTTCTCAAAAAAAAGTTCAAATGTTTAATTTCGTTTTCTAATCTTTAAATATTAAAAATATAAGGGAATTATATTTTTATATGGTACGTGTTTATTCCTTATCGTAAATTATTTTTTATTCTATTTATATAATATATTATATAAATTAGATTTGAAAGAATTTATGCAGATAGTTTTTTATCATCTTAAATATTATCTTTTTATAATAGAGCCTATTTTAGAGTTAGTTATAGGTAAACATTATTCTAGATTATTTATTTTAAACTGTACTTTGTTTTTATCAATTTTTATTTTTTGTACATTGAATTTTCGTAAAATCTTAATTACAAGTATATTTTTTAAGATAACAGTTTGGTGCTTAATATATTTATTATCTTGAATTAATATATATGCTTCTTATTATGTATACATAGCTTTATTTTTATTTATTATTATCTCATTTATCTTAGCTAAAGATAAACTTGTTTTTGTAATTAATATTTTATTAATTGTTACATTTTGAAGTAGCTTTAGTGTATTAAGTTCATGTCTATTTATAATTACTTCTGATGTAGAAGGTAATTTATTTAATATGAATCCTTGAAATGAAAGTAGTTCATCGCAAGGGAATAATAGCGAAAGTTTTAATTCTCATGGGAATCCTCAAGGTGGTGGCCCAAATCCTCCTCAAGGAGATGGTGTTTTACCTATTGCAGGAAAGAATAATGATAATTCAGAAGACCGGGCCTGAAGTAAAGCAGGATCTAGTACAAATTACGATTATGGTTCAGGCGGTTATGTAGATTCAGATGATTTTTCCGAATATAATTCTGAAGAGAATGTATTTGATCGAGGCATGGAGAAAGAAGGTTATATTTCTAAATCTTTGAAAGCTTTTGATAAGAAAAAGAACGCTAGAATTAATAGTTTAGGTTATGCTGAGCGTTATGATTATCATTCTCCGGAGCTTACTGGTCTTAAACCCAATGCTAATGTCATGCACGAGCCATTTCGTAATGAATTCAAAATTCATGGTAAAATATGAGATAAATTTATATCTCATTTTAATAATAACATTTCACCTGAAACTCCTTTAAAATATAAACCAACTAAGGGGACAGCAGAAATAGATGGTACACCATTAACTGTTGCAGCTAAGCAGGAAGAAGCAGGTGCTTTACTATTTTTAGAAAATGGTAAATTTAAAAGTTTAACCAATAAACATCTAGAGACATTTATAGATAAAAAAATGGAACAAGACGCTGCTAAGCCCATAAACTGAATAAAAGCTGTTGCTGAAGAAATGCATCGTGTTTCTCGGCAGTAGATACACAATATATATATACCAGACATAGTCCAACCAACATAGTGATATGTTGAGTAATAAATATATTTTTTTTTATTTTAATTTATTAGGTTTAACCAAAGGTCCGGAAAGGAAGGTCCTTTCCAGGACCTTCCTTCCTGGACCTTCCTTCCTGGACCTTTGGTTTAAAATATAATATCAATACAAGCTTATTGATGTTATCTTGGTTACTTCAGCAAATTCAGATTAGAAAATGAAAAATAGGGAATTACTATGGTTCTTACGGATAGAAACTTTAACACATCATTCTTTGAAACAGCTGGAGGTGGAGATCCTATTTTATTCCAACATCTTTTCTTAACAAAACAAATATACACTATTTTATTTATTATATTAAGTAGCCTTACTTTATTTACAAGCTTGCGTCTACACACTGTAGATTGTAAAGACACGAAGTCTTTTAACTTTGAAGCTTTTTATAAAGAATACTCTAATTTATATCCTAATAATAAATTACCTAATTCTAAATTTTTAGAATGATTTATAGGATTTACTGAAGGAGAGGGTTCTTTTACTGTAGCTAAAAGAGGAGACTTAGCTTTTGTCATAACTCAATCTACTATGGATATAGAATGTTTAAATTTCATTAAAGATAACTTAGGTTTTGGTAAAGTTATTAAGCAATCTATAAAGAATAATACTCATAGATTTGTAGTGCAAGATATTAAAAATTTAATTCTTCTTTGTAACCTATTTAATGGAAATATGGTATTTCCAACTAGAAATGCTAAATTTATAATTTTTCTCTCTGCTGTTAACGAAAAATTATTAAAAAAGAATATGAACAAGATATCTATTATAGATAACTTAGTATTACCTTCTTTAAATGATGCATGACTATCAGGTATTTCCGATGGTGAAGCATCATTTACTTGTAGTATTTTATCTGAACCTAATACAGGCTATAGATTTAGATATATATTAACTCAAAAATGAGATAGTAATAAACCTACTTTGGAATTTATAAATAAATTATTTGGAATTAACGGCGATACCGGTGCAGTATATTCTCACCACGAATCTAAAAATAATTTTAATATCTGAGAACTTAGAATAAATGGAGTGAAAAATTGTGAAAAAATCTTTGAATATTTTGATAAATTTACTCTTAATACTAAAAAAGGTCTTAGTTATGTAAAATGGAAAGAAGTCCATTACAAATTAAAAAATGGTGAACATTTAATTCCAGAAAAAAGATTCGAAATAAAGGACTTATGTAAAAAAATAAATAAATAAATAGTGTATTTATCAGGAAAAAAGGGGATTGGTTTAGCCAAAGCTATTAAATTATTAAAGCAGATGTAAAACATATTAAGACTTTAATTAATGAATACGAAAGTATACCACAACCCTAGTTTTTAATAGAGGCGTAAGCTTCAAATATTGTGTAATTTTTAGGAAAAAACAATAAATATTAAAAGCAATACTAGTGGAACGGTCAAGATTAGCCCATAACAAGACCGTCGTTTACCTAAATGAACGCTACAGACTGCGGCACTGGTGGGTAGCTGAAATGCTGCTTAATGTACAGTCGGATTCCTCTTTTAATATGACCTAAAAGGCTTATATCTTATAAATATAGGATATAGGGTTATATAGTTAACGGGTGAAATATAATTATATAATAAGGAATTGGATTCTTCGGTCAACAATGGCCCTTAAATGAAAATTTATCGCAACAAACTTGCGACTTAATTTTTTATTTTACGCAACAACCTGTTTGCGAGAAATTATACCCTTATCTGATCGCAGAGAGGGAATATTTATTAGGAATTTTCTGGTTAACTACTATAAAAATTTTTGTAATAAATAATAATAGATTAAACTACGCTGGTGGCTGTAACTACATAATAATCCGGAGAAATCGTAAAAGAAATCTTGCGCTTCGCAACCAAAATAGATCATTTTCTACAAAAATTGTTCAGGTTAATAATACTACGGCTACGCATAAAATTCATCCGGGGTTTATAACAGGCTTTATAGATGGTGAAGGTTGCTTTTCAATTAGCCTTCTTAAAGATCCAAAGTATAAATGTGGTTGACGGGTTAAACCTGTGTTTAGTTTAGGTTTACACCTAAAAGATGAAATTATTTTAAAAGATATTAAAAATATCTTTCAGGGGGGTAATACGTATAATCTTAAAGCGGACTTAGTACAACTTCGGATTTTTTCTGTAAAAGATTTGCTGAGAGTTTTCAACCATTTCGATCAATACCCATTGCTGACTCAAAAACAAGCTGATTATGAACTATTCAAACAAGTTTTGAATCTAATTTTAACTAAAGAACATTTAACAAAGGAAGGGTTGACTAAGATTGTGGCTATAAAAGGATATTTAAATAAAGGTCTTTCCGACGATATTAAATCTAACTTTACAGAAGGTATTGTCCCTATAGTTAGACCTTTGATTGTTCAGCGTAGTATTAAAGATCCTAACTGAGTAGCTGGATTTTCTTCGGCTGAGGGTTGTTTCACGATAGGGATTTCTAATTCATCCGCGAAGTACACACGAGTATATTTAAAGTTTATACTTACTCAGCATAATAGAGACGAACAACTAATAACAAGTTTCATAAAATTCTTTGATTGCGGTAAAGCTTATAAACGTAATAACGCGATAGATTTCGTAGTTGTACAATTATCAGACATTTTAAATAAAATCATCCCTTTCTTTAAACAATACCCTATTCTTGGAAATAAGGCTAAAGATTTTGAAGATTGATGCAAAGTTGCTGAAATGTTAAAAGAAAAAAAGCATTTGACCCTTGAAGGATTAGAGCAAATTCGTAAAATCAAAACTGTAATGAACCGAGGAAGAGATTGAAAACAATTGGCAGACGATTCAGCGGATTTTAATGATGAGTCAGGGAGTTGAGTATCAGTTGGTAAAGTGAAATCTACAAAAAAAATTACAAAATTAACGGGAAACACTGAAATTCTTTTAAATAATAACAACTCGCAAGTAACCAACCCGTTAGAAAAAAATTCTAACAATTATTCTAATTTTAGTAATTCATTTAGCCACCAGATACAAAGTGGGACTAAAAAATCTTATTCTACTCTTTCTACTCGAGCAAACCAACTTGGTTTAGGAACTAATAACTCAAATTCGTATAATGAATGGTTAGGCGGATTAATAGATGGTGATGGGTGTTTTCAATGCACTAAGAAAGGTTTTGCTAGTTTAAAAATTATTATGGACATAAAAGATAAAAAAGCATTGTATTCGTTAAAACACAAATATGGTGGATCTGTTAAAATTATGGCAAATTCTAACAGTTTAAAGTATAAATTGTTAAATCCTATTCAATTAACTAATTTAATTCATGGGATAAATGGACATATTAGAAATCCAGCTAGAATTTTACAATTAAATAAAGTATGTCTTATATATAATATAGAACTTAAAGAACCTGTCCATTTAACGTATAACAATGGGTGATTTAGTGGCTTTTTTGATAGCGATGGTTCTATATATATCTCAGAGTCAGGTCAATTAATTATTAGTATCACTCAAAAAAATAGATATTTACTAGATCCACTTCAAATTTTGTTTGGAGGTAGAATTAAGATTCTTAGCTCTAAAGAAGCGTTTGTGTATTATATTTACAGAAAAAAAGAAATATTAGATTTAGTTGATAAATATTTTAAGAAATATCCTTTAAAATCAAATAAAGCTTCTAAGATAAATCTTATAAAAGATTTTTATCTATTAGAAATGCCACCTCAAAAACGAATGTTTGAATTTATGGGGTCTAATCCCAAAAAATATAAGGATTGTATCGATTTTAAAAATCAATGAGAAAAATTATAAAAACTAAACTATATAGTGCTTAATTTCATAGGTGATGGCTTTCAACCACTTTTCTATAATAAAATACTGCTCTTCTAGAGCGCTAAGATATAGTCAAAAAAAATGAAAAATTATTATAATAAGGTAGTAGGAACTCCAGAGGCCATACGGTTGTTAAACATAAAATTTTTTTAAAACAAACAGCTATAGGTAAGCGAGGAGTTCGTTTTATATTCACTGGGTACTCTTAGTATAAGCTATATTTTATTATATACCACTAAAGTAAAAATACCATGAATTTACGATAATTCGCAAGTAACCAAAGCGCTTAGCACGTGAGTAGGAACTTCAGAGGCCATACGTTTGTTAAACATAAGATTAATGCATAAAATAAGTAATAGCTCAGGTAGTGATTTAAAGTTTAAACAGTGATTAGCTGGGTTAATAGACGGTAATGGTTGTTTTTCATTATCTAAAAAAGGCTATGCTAGTTTAGAAATTACTATGGATATTAGGGATGAAAGAGCTTTGCAAGCCGTAAAAAATGTTTACGGAGGTTCAATTAAGTTAAGATCTAATGCTAAAGCCTTAAGATATAGATTACATAATAAAGAAGGTTTATTAAACCTTATTAATGATGTAAATGGTCTTATAAGAAACCCTCATAGATTAATACAATTAAATTATATTTGTGTTAAATATGAATTAACTTTAATTCATCCTGAAAAGCTAACTACCTATAACGGTTGATTATCGGGATTTTTTGATGCTGATGGTACGATTACAATTAATAAAGCAAATTGACAATTATCCATTTCAGCTGGTCAAAAGACTTCTGAGCTACTTACACCTTTAGTTGATTTATTTGGAGGTCATGTTTATATTGACCGTGGTGGTCATGGTTCTTTCGTATGGTATACCAACAAGAAAGATGATATACTTAAATTAATAGAGTATTTTAAACAATACCCCTCAAGATCAGCTAAAAACAAAAGGTTACATTTAGTACCTAGATTTTATGAATTAAAAAGTATGAAAGCTCATCTTGCAACACCGGAATCTTTATTAGCTAAAAGCTGAGAAATATTTCTTGCAAAATGAAAAAGAGTAAATTTTAATGTTTAAAGATATGGTCCATGCACTTTTTTTTCGGCGCAAGCTCTAAACATAAAAAGGTGTAGCATCCTGAGGTTTACATTTTAATTATACCTGGTTTTGGTATAATTAGTACAACTATATCAGCTAACTCAAATAAATCAGTATTTGGTCAATATGGCTCTTTAATAGAAATAATTCTATTAACGCAACAAACTATATGCAGGGAATTCAAGAATTGTTATAATAATTCGCTATTACTAAATACTAAGGGTATAAGGTATATTATATATATCTTCTTAGTAAAAATTTTAGTAATATTGAATAATCCGCAGATAACCAAAGCCCGAAGTGCAAACTTCAAACCTGGAATAATAAATTTTTTTTGGTTAAGCAGGTGAGTAGAAATTTCAGAGGCCATACGTTTGTTATTAACATCATCAAGTATTATGATGGTTAAATACTCTATAAAACTAACTCATAATCTAGCTTTATTTAGTTCTACTCACAATAGTCAAGCAATCGCTAATCCTTATAGGAATGAGGTAAAACCGTTTTGTAATGCTGTTAAATATTACACAACTTCATCGGTCAAAAAGAGTTATGACAGTAACTCTGGAAAGGAGGATAAATTTAACGAATGGTTAGCTGGTATTATCGATGGTGATGGATGTTTTCAATTATCTAAAAAAGGTTATGCTAGTTTAGAGATAGTTACGCAACTTCGAGATAAACGTTGTTTATACTTAATTAAACAAAAATATGGAGGGGCAGTAAAGCTTTATGCAGGTGATAACTACTTAAGATACAGATTACATCACAAAGCGGGTTTATTAAATTTAATTAATGGTGTTAATGGTTTAATACGTAATCCTATAAGGATACTTCAGTTAGGTAAAATTTGTGAGAAGTATGGTATAAATTTAAAGGATACACAACCATTAACATATTATAATGGGTGATTGGCAGGATTTTTTGATACTGATGGTAGTATATATTTGAATGATAAATCCGGTCAAATATATATAACTGCTTCTCAGAAAAATAGGTTTATCTTAGATGCTTTAGTTGAATTGTATGGGGGTCAAATATATACAATGATAAAAGCGGATGCGTTTAAGTGAACTTGTTTTAGAAAAAAGGAAATTTTATCTTTAGTCAATGACTATTTTAAAGTTAATCCTTGTAGATCTGAAAAGTTAATAAGATTAACTATGGCTAATAGATTTTATGAACTTAGACAATTACATGCACACACTGCTTTACCTAACTCGGATTTAGGTAAAGCTTGAAAACATTATCTGGTTAAATGAAATAGTTTAATCGATAAAGAAAAAGACTTATAGAGTATTTTATTGTTGATAAAGAGATGGTCCATTTTCATTAAATTGAAAAGTATATTGGTATGGTTTACGCTATGATGTCAATTGGAATATTAGGATTTATAGTTTGAAGTTGTGTTATGGCTTCACCTTATAGTGATATAAGGAATTTAATTAATTTCGCTGTATGCTGGAACAGTTTAGTGCTAATTAACACCTTTAATGGTAAAAGTTTAATTAGTTATACTCAATCAGCAGACAATGTGTCCCTGAATTCTTTAAAAGATAACAAACATAGCGTCTCAGAGGCTATACGCGAGACATCTTTTAGCTTTTCCGCATTCCGTACTTATTATAATACATTATTTAAAAATAATCATCATTTATCTGATGACTGATTAACTTGATTTATTGGTTTTGCAGAAGGTAACGGAGCTATCCAAACATATGCAGAAGGTAAAAGAACACGTTTTGTTCTTGGCTTCGTCACCCCGCTTCACTCCTTGAGCCCTAAAGGGCGTAAGTGAAGCGAGGGTACTCAAAAAGAAAGTGCTATACTTTCTGATATACAACATAAGTTAAATATTGGTGTGGTTAGACATTTTCCTCAAGGTAAAAGTGGAAAAAACAATGACTTTATAGATTAATGATAGATGACCCTTCACATATTTTACTTTTAGCTTATTTATTTAATGGTAATTTAGCTATGGATAACAGAATTAAACAATTATCTTTATGAATTAACTCTTTAAATAATCGTTTTGGTCCTGACACTATAAAGTTCAACAATAATCCTGTTTCGATTACATTAAAGGATAGCTGATTATCTGGGTTTACAGATGCGGAAGGATGTTTTAATGTATCTATTATAGCTAATTCTAGATATACTTTAGGTCATGTTATTCGAATGCGTTTTATGTTGGATAAAAAGGATAGTATTATACTAAATAAAATATGTGAATTATTTGGATTTGGTAAAGTAACCTTAAGATCAGGAACTGAAGATGTTTATCGTTATACAGCCACAGGATTTAAAACATTGCAGAATGTAATATCATATTTTGAATTATTTCCGTTATATACTAAAAAAAGTAGTTCATTAGAAAAATGATTAGCTGTACATACTCAAGTATCAAATAAATTACATTTAACTAAAGAGGGGTTAACACAAGTGAGATTTCTGCAAAAACAAATAAATTTAAATAATAGTACAACAAATAAGACAGGGGCGAAATAAAGATGAAGATATAGTCCGAAACTCCTTGTGAAAGGAGCATACAATAAGTATTGTACAACTTGTATGGATAAATAGTAAATATTTATTAACACTTACGCATCACATGTACACAGTTGGTCTAGACGTGGATAAATTTTTTGTGTCCACTGTAAAAATCTTGCTATATGCTGGAAACTCCTGATTAGGTAGTCCACTCATTTTTATAATGTTGGGAAAAATCTATTTAATTTTAACAGGAAAATCAGCAGGAAACTTTTTTTGATTTAGTACAATGGTTAAGGCCGCTACTAAAAATACTTATAATAAATATTTTGAATTACCAAAAATATCTGAGCATCTTCCTATTCATAATAGTAAATTTAATGCTGAAGAGTTTGGTTGGTTTTTAGCCGGGTTAATAGAAGGTGATGGTTGATTTGGTAATAAAGAATTACATATAATCTTTTCTGAAAATGATATATCATTGGCTTATCTAATTAAAAAACGTATAGGTCATGGTAATATTTATAAAATTAAAGATAAAAAAGCTGTAAGATATATTTGTAAAAATAAACAAGGTTTATCCATTATTTTGTCTTTAATTAATGGAAAACTTGTAAGTAATTATAAATATGAACAATTAATTAAACATAATTATAGTGAATATTTTAATATTAATATTTTGCCCCCTTTAAATTCATTATCTTTAGATAATTATTGATTAGCTGGTTTTACTCAAGCAGATGGTTGTTTTCAAATCAGCGTCGTAAAAAGTAAAACTCACAAAGCTGGATATAGTGTAAGATTAGAATTTTCTTTAAAACAAAATGATGTTTTACCTTTAAGACTATTATATAATCAATTAGGAATGGGTAATCTTTCTCAATATCACACAAAAGTATGATGTTATAAAAGTACAGGATATAAAACTGCAGCTCATTTAATTAATTATTTCGATAAATATAATGTTTTTGCTGGTAAGTATGTAGATTATATTAAATTTAGAAAAGTTTATATTATGATAACAGAAGGTAAACATTTAGAAGAAAAAGGTATTTTAAAAATAATAAGTATTGCATCAAAAGGATCCCCAGAGACAAGCACGCAAGAAGTTTAACATTTTTTGTTAAATTAAGATACTGTCCAATTTACCTGACAAGAGCGTATTTCACAGCTGCTACATTAATAATTGCTGTTCCTACTGGAATTAAAATATTCTCATGGTTAGCTACATGTTACGGAGGATCATTAAGATTAACACCTTCAATGTTATTTGCATTAGGTTTTGTATTCATGTTTACAATTGGAGGATTAATAAAAAACCACTTAGTTCTCCCTTTAAAGACTACCATATGCTGTAAATTTCTGACAATTATACTACTAGAGTTTTATATGATCTCAGTAAAAATGTATAATTTTGAATGATCAGCAGGTAACCAACAGATAAAACCATTTATCTTAGTAGGTACCTCAGAGACTAAACGTAGTCCCCTTAATAATATTAAGGGAAGATATAGTCCGTGAAACCAAAAATGATTATTTAATAGCTTAGTTGCTTCTAATAATAATCCTTTATTTAAGGCGCAAGCTCGAGCTCGAGCTCTAGCTTCGTCAGCCGATATTAAATTTAATATTCGTATTTATTCTACTTCTAATTTGTCTACTAAAACAGAGAAGGAGGATAATACATATAATTTAGTTCCTTTAATTGCATATGATAATTTTAAAGAAAATAGAGTTAATATGTTAAAAGAACAAAAAGACAAATCAGGTATTTATTGTTTAATTAATAAAAATAATGGTCATTCTTATATAGGAAGTTCTATTAATTTAGCTTCTAGAATGAGAAATTATCTAAATACTGCTTTTTTAAAAAGTAAACAAAATATTAATATGCCTATTGTTAAAGCTTTATTAAAATATAGTCCGTCTAACTTTAAACTATTAATATTAGAGTATGTAGACTTAAAAACTTTAACCCATAGAGAAACTTATTATATAACATATGTATTGCCGTACTATAATGTGTTAAAACAGGGTTATTCTTCATTAGGTTATATACATACAAAGGAAACTAAAGCATTATTATCCCAATTGGCTAAAAATAGAGTTCATAATGACGAAACTAAAGCTTTAATAGCTAAAGCTTTTACTGGTGAAAATAACCCATTTTACAATAAAAGTCATTCTATGGAAAATAAAGTAAGAATCATTGAAGCAAAATCTGCTTATCCTGTTTATATATACAATTCTTTTAAAAAGTTCTTAATTGTCTTTCCTTCTGTAGGAACTTTGGCTAAATTGATTAAATCTAATCATGCTACAATAGTTAATGTGATAAAAGAAGAAATTATATTTAGAGGGGAGTGATATTTTACTAATATTCCTTACAATATAGAAGATGCACCTTTAATAACTGACTGAAATTCTAAAGAATCTGAGGAATTAATTTTAAATATAAATAATAACAGTCAAATTAGGAAAGCAGTATTTGTATATGATATAAATAATAATTTTGTTGCTAAGTATGATGGAGTAATGGAAGCCGAAAGAGCTTTAGGGATAAGTCATAGTACAATCAAAAATTATGCTAAAGTAAATGGTATTTATAAAGGTTATATATTTAAATACGAAAGATTTAATGATCAATAAACTTTTGGTTTAACATATACAAACTAGAATCCTTTTGGGTTACTTTTTAGGTAGTAAGAGATACTTTGATTTTACTCTTCGCCTTTAAATTTTGTATTAAAAGTAAGTAGGTTATTATTATTTTTGGGCTCATTATTTTTATTTAACATTAAAAATAAGAATATACTTAATGCTTTAGACAGATTAAACCCAAATAAAGCATTAAAGATTTATACAAATTTTTATAATGATAGAAAAGAATTGTATAAAGAATTTAAGGGGGATCGTAAGGGATATATTTACATGATTGTAAATAAATTAAATGGAAAGTGTTATGTTGGAAGCACAAGATCTGTTAAAGTTAGACTATTTAATTATTTTAATTTAGCTCTACTGGAAGCACAGAAAAGAAGGCCTATTTCCAGTGCTATTTTAAAATATGGACTGGTTAATTTTGCTTTTATTATTATAGAAGAAGTGGATTTAGAAGTAGATAATATAGAGGAGCGTGAAACTTTTTGAATTAAACAAATAAAGCCAGAATATAACGCTATAAAAGACGCGGCTAGAAATTTAAGTATACCTCATTTAATCGAAACTAAATTAAAGATCTCGAAAAACAGATCTTCTGGTGTTGTATTCATCTATGATGAATTTAAGAGATTACTGGTTATAGTTTCTTCTTTAACTTCACTTGCAGTATCTTTAGGTAATCGTTCAATTACCATAGCTCTAAAAAGAGCTATGGAAAATGAATCTTTATTCCGTTCTTCTTGATATATATCTAAATATCCCTTAAATGGAGATGAAAAACCTTTAATGGAAGCATCTTCACCTCAATATTATGAATTAATAGAAATAATGCAGTCCCAAAAACATATTAGAAAAGCTGTTTTTGTTTTTAAAGATAGCGAGTTTATAGGTAAGTATGAAGGAATAATGGAAGCCGAAAGGGCTTTGAATATTTCTCATGATACAATAAATTCTAATATTGAAAAGAATACCACGTACAAAGGATATAGGTTTAGTTTACATCGTATTTAATACACGTTAAACTAAACAATATGTATACGTGAGTGGTGTGGTTTTAGCTAACGCATCTCTTGATATTGCATTCCACGATACTTACTACGTTGTTGCTCAAATGGGCCAAAATAATTTCTCTTCGGTTAATAATTATTTTGCAACTGACTATATGCTGGAAACTGTATTCTTTGTATATTGTTTATTATTTATTAATACGTTTTATCTTTACAAATTAGATGTTAGTAAGAAGAATATTCTTTTAGATAATCAAAATAACAGTACTACAATATGTTCTAAACATATGAATACACAATCAGCAGAAAACTGTAAAGAATTCTCAGAGACTATACGTCAGTTACCAGATACAGAAGATTATAAATTTTGAAGTTGATTTGCTGGTGTAATAGATGGTGATGGAAATTTTGATATTAGATTAGATACTACAGGTAATAAAAGAGTTCTTAAACAAATTAGAATTAAGTTACATAATAGAGATGTTAGAATTTTAACACGTATACAAAATTATTTGCATATTGGTAGAATTAGAGGTGATAAAAATAAGCCTTATTCTATTTACATTGTATCTACTAAAGAAAATATGAAATATATTCTTAAAAACATTAATGGGCTAATAAGACTTAAAGTACCTGGTTTTAAAGAGGCTTGTTATTTATGTGATATTGCCTATATTGAAGCTGATTATATTATACGTTTATATGATCCTTATTTAGCAGGACTAGTCGATACGGACGGTAGTATAGTTTTTAATTATGCAGGTAATAGAATAGAATGTAATTTAGAATTCCAATATAATGAGTACTCATCTAAATTAAATTTGGATAATACTATATTAAATTGTCAACCTAGTATTCTTATACGTAAAAAATCTTCTAATTTAGGGGGTCCTAAAAATTTTACATCTATAGCATTTAAATTTCAAAACGTTAATAGTATGCTATTTATATATGATTATTTTATGCATAATAGGTTATATTGTGATATGAAGTTTTATAGAGTAACCAAAATTAAACCTTTTATAGAAATTCGAAAATATAAAACATCTCCTCGATATAGTATAGAGCATAAAATATATTCAGATTTTGTGATAGATTGACTTAAATATGATAATCCTTTATGATATAAAGTACCTTGTGTTACTAAATATCTATTATATACGGATAAATAGCATACATATTACTGGCAAAGATATAGTCCACTTTTTATACTATATGTATAATTAGCATTTCCACTATGTTTTAAGTATGGGTGCAGTGTTCGCTATGTTTAGCGGATGATACTTCTGAGTACCAAAAATGTTAGGTTTAAATTATAACTTAATGTTATCTAAAGTACAATTCTGAATACTTTTCATTGGGGTAAATCTTACTTTTTTCCCTCAACATTTCTTAGGTCAAAGTAGGCCTTTTTTCGTAGTGATACGGAATTTACACAACACTGTATGCTAGAAACTCTATTTAATTTTAGGTATTAAAAATAGACAATTAGCAGGAAACTTAGAATAAATATTTAAATTCGAAGGATCCTCAGAGACTATACGTGTTGCAACTTTAAAGTTGAAGAAATAGTCCAATTAACATAGTGATATGTTAAAGTATATTTTTTTATTAAAAAGTATTTAAATACAAATAAATTAAACAAAGATAAATACTTTTATTCATCTATCCTGACTTCAAAGTCAGGCCGAATAAATTTATTTATTTTTAAGCAAGATATATAAAAATGCTACAGTCTGTTTTATTATATCTGTTTTACATGCTTTTGGTCTTTGTACTTTTGAGCTATTCAATTTCAGATAATAATTATCTAATGGAAGAAAATAGCAAAATTATATCTGACGATGATAGTTACAGTACACAAGGAGAACCTTCAGGTGAGCCTGAAGATCCTAAAAGTAATAAACCAAATAAATCTTCTGGATTAGAAAACTCTAATAGTTTAGCTAAATCCCCAGTTTATCCTCATACACCTGTTAAAGTGTATCATGATGCCAGCGTCTCTAAGTTTGATATATATAAAGACTTTAAAGATGTGTCTATAATTTACATGTGATTTAATAAGATCACTGGTAGAGTATATATAGGTAGTGGTGTAAATGGATCTAAACGTTTAAGTACTTACTTTCAGCCTTCTATTCTAAAAAAAAATAGTTTAATATATCAAAGTATATTAAAATATGGGCATGAAAACTTTTCTGTCATTATTTTAGAGATTTGTGGGAAAACGTCTACTGTTACTAAAGATCATATCTTAGTCAGAGAAAAATTTTACATAGATTGGGCTTTAAAAACTTATGGTTTGGCTGTTATGAATATGCTTAATATACCAGGATCTATTTTGGGTTACAAACATACGGAAGAAAATTTATTAAAGATGAGTGAACTAAAAAAAGGTGAATTGAATCCTATGTTTAATAAAATTAAATCTGAGGCTTTTATAGCTCAACAAATTAGAGAGAAATCCACCCGCTTAGGGGGGATTCACCCGGGGTCCCCCGGTAAATCTGGTGAAAACAATCCAATGTTTGGTATGACTAAGTCTGAACAGACTTTAGCTAAATTAAGAAAAATGATCTTTGTGTATGATGTTACACAAAATTATAAATTATTAGGGGTGTATCCTACTGTTATGTGTACTCGTTTATTTAAATTGTGTAACAATACCTTAAAAAAAAGGATAAATAATAAGGAAATACATAATGGTAAATACTTCTTTTCAAAAGATCCTTACAATTCGGATGAGGTGTAGTTATTTGGTTAATATAGTATCTAATCACGATACTATTGTAAAATTTAGAATGTAAATATTATATTCTATTGACGGATTGTATAATAATGCTACAAGGAATTAGGTATAGTTCCCCTTATAACTAATAAATATAAGGTAAAAAGAGGATGAATTTCAAGAAAAACTTGCCTTCATAACCCTCTGGGATCGCGAAGCCAAAGTTGTCAAGTTAACTTGAAGCGAAGCTTATTTTATAGTTTATTAATATATTTAATAAGAACGTTCAACGACTAGAAGGAAATTATTTATAATAACAACTTTCCACGAGTATCCTCGGTCAATTAACTTTAAATTTGTGTAGGCATACTTCTTACGAAGTACAGCAGCCAGATGGTGACATAATAGTTTAAAGTAAGACTATGACATAGTCTGAACCCATGTGTAAACATGGGATTAAAGGGTAAATCCTTTAAAGTAACATAATTGGCCTAGAAGAATAAGTGACTACCCTGATGCTTTTGCAGGATGAAATTTAATAAGTAGTTTTGGATCTATAGTTAGTGTAGTTGCTGCCTGATTATTTTTATATATTGTCTACAGACAATTGTTAGATGGTAGAGTAGCTGTGAGAAACCCATGAATGGTACCTCAATTTTACACTGACACTTTACAAGCTCTGTTAAATAGAAGTTCTCCTAGTTTAGAGTGATCATTAAGCAGTCCACCTAAACCTCACGCTTTTGTGAGTCTTCCTGTACAAAGTAGCTCTTTGTAAGCTTGATTGGAGGGTTGGTAACAAAAATTACACATACCCTCCTTTTCACTAGATTGAAAGCTTTATTAAATAGAGACTCCCATATCGTCAAATGAGTATTTCGTAGTCCACCTAAACCTCATGCTTTTGTGAGTCTTCCTGTACAAAGTAGCTCTTTGCAATCTTTATTGAATTAAGATAATACTAATTTAACTAGGGGGGGCGGTTAGGTGAAGCTAGGCAGATCTTGGCTTCGTAGTCTAATGGCTGCCCAACCGCCCCCACCCTGATTATCGCGCACCTAATAAATTCATCTATTAGGTGCGCGATAATCACAACGAAAATAGTTATTCCTAAAATTTAGTGTGTTTTACTGCACCCTAAATTTATTCTCTTTTATTTGTATAAATAGATAAGAGGTGTATATGTACACTCATAACTGAATTAACAGAATTAGCTATAATAATCACGGTTGACGGCGTGCTGCCTTATGCTAATCTCGTTCCTGTTAGTGAAGATAAAAAGAAAAACGTCCCCCCCCTTGGTGCTCCTACAGATAAGAACGGTCTGATAAGGGGGGGGGAGCTATAAGGTTTACTTTATATATTATAAAGCGCTATTATCACTCTCTTTCTAGCTTTCCACAGGCTGCATACTTTTCGCTAAGCCAAACAGCCGTGGGAGCCAAAAAGAAAGACTGGTGGTTAACAATCCCGGATGAACTTCTTAACATTGGATGTGTTAGAATAATTCATCTGCAAATATATGCCCTGTAGGGTTGAAAAACCATGCGTAAAGCTGTGTCTTTATTATCGCGCACCTAATAGATTCATCTATTAGGTGCACGATAATTAACTTAGTAAATTATTATTCACGTTATGGTTTTAAACGAAAAGTGACACTGAAAACTATACTATTATAGATTACAATATAATTAGGTAGGTAGTAAGTACAAGGAATATTGGTTGAGATTGCTTTTTATTTAGCAATTAATTGACCATCATTAGCCTTGGGATAAGGAACGGAAAGGTAAAGACGGACCGGTACTACTTCATACACTGTAGTAGGACTCCAGGGAGCCGAAGAGGTATGGACAGGTAACATTGTCCACATATGACGGTAAGGAATCTTAAATATTAACGGATGATGGGTATACCCTATTCTTACCGGTATAATTACCTATAATTATAAGTAAATAAATGATGATTATCGTGCACCTAATAGATTCATCTAATAGGTGGGCGATAATTAAAAAATTAAATAAAAACAAATTTTTTATGTTTGGTGTTGTTGATGCGGTTAGCCTATTATTACGTTGTATGTGTACTTGCTTATATATTAAAGATGGTCTAGTGCTAAATAGTAATCGAAGATATTCTTCTTCTAATAATAAAGGAAAGGAATTACTTTATGTAGTTAACTCTGGTAAGCCTGAAAGTAGTTTAACTTCAAGTTTAACACCTTACTATGTGACTGGTTATTTAGATGCGGAATCCAGCTTTACTATTTCTAGGAATAAAGACTCTAAAGGTAAAGCTTGACCACGGCTAGTGTTTAAAGTGGGGGGGGGGGCTCATATCAGAGAGAAAGTTCTTTTAGAGAGAATAGCTCTTTTTTTTGGCGTAGGTAAAGTTTATGCTGATCGTTCTTCTAGCTGTCAATATATAGTTCAATCTATCTCAGGTCTGGAAGTTATAGTTAAGCATTTGGAGTCTTATCCTTTAATAACTCAGAAACGTGCTGACTTTGAGCTTTTTAGACAAGCTAGTGTGCGAGTCCTTCCTCCTTCGGCGACTCGCGCACTAGCTAGCATTCTATTTAGTTTTAGCGAAGGAGCATTTAACTGAGTAAGGTTTTCAACAGTATATTAATCTTCCCCGGAGGGGACCCTCTAGAGTCCCTTCAGGGACCCCGCGAGGGGGGGGTAGAGCTACAATTAATAATGGAAATCATTTCAAAAACTTATTAGTTGAATACCCTTGTACAGTTAAACTACCTAAACCTTATTTCGAATTTAAAGGTTTAATAGATCCTCATTTAATAGTAGGTTTCGCAGATGGGTCCTTCGGCAGGATGTTTTCGAATTAAAACTCGAAAATCTGCGGCTTATAAATTGGGAGTATCAGTGAATTTAGGTTTTATATTAACTCAAGATGTAAGAGATGGAGTATTTATGCGAAGTTTTATTATCGTGCACCTAATAGATTCATCTATTAGGTGCACGATAATTAGAAAAATATTTTAAATGTGGTGGGTATAGTATTGCTACTGATGGTATGTCTTGCGAATATCATGTTTACCGTTTATCCGATATTATTAACACTATTATACCTTTTTTTAACATCCTCTTTAAGGGGCCAAAAGGTTTGACTTTGCAGATTTTACTAAGGCTGCTAAGATTTTACAGGATAAATACCATCTTACTGAGGATGGATATACAAAAAAAAACACTTGAGTTTAATAATGGTATGGATAGGAGTAGAAAATAACTTAGTTTGTATACAAAGGTGAGGCGGGGTTTACAGACAATTATTATATGGTAAAGTGGCGGTAATAAATCTTTGAATGGCTCCACAATTCTATACAGATACATTACAAGCTCTATTAAATAGAAGTTCACCTAGCTTAGAATGATCATTAAGCAGTCCACCTAAACCTCACGCTTTTGTGAGTCTACCTGTACAATCTTAGTTATATCTATAAATAGTCTGTGTGAATATAAATAAATTTACAATTGTTATTAAAAAGTTTATAAAAACTTTATGTATTTGTTAGTTTTTATAATATCAAATATGGATTCTTGAATATTTCATTTTTAGGTTTTTCGTATTTTATATGCAATATTAATAATAAAAAAGTTTTCAGGTTTGCTAGCGCGCGAGTCCCTCCTCCAGCCGAAGGAGGCGACTACTGACAGATTTATCTATCAGGTGCACGCTAGCAGTCTTTTTTTTTTGTTCTTTGTTCAGAATGTCGCTTTTCTCTTTTATAGTAAGGATGCCAATATAAAAAATTTGTATATGATAAGGTTGGAGGGGGGAATAGAAGAATATAATTCTTGATCTTATCTCACCCTCTAATTAAATTTTCTTAAATCAATAAGAAATGATAATAATACGACGTTAGCTGAGATTAGATTATTGAATAATTGGTTTATTAGAAATTAATAAGAAAGGAATGAAACTTTAGAGATCAATAATAAATAAAGTTATTTAAATATAAGGTAGGTTTTTCCTATTATGTTTTAACTATTGTTAATGTATAATAACTTAATTTATAGTTATTTTAGGTTTATATTTTAAGAAACTTTAGAAGAAGTGTAATCTCCGTCTGAGGATGTATCACTGCGGATAGCTTGTTGTATGGTATAGAAAACCGAATCGGTCAAGCCGTTAGAATCGTTACGGTAAACTTCTCATAAGAACTGATGTAATTTGGTAACATATTTGGGTTATACCCAAAAATTAAAGGTTCGAGGCCTTTGTTCTTAAGGTCCAAGTGATATGTTATTTGATAAGAAAACATCCTTGGGTTGCTTTTTTTTTTTACAATTGACAAGCTATCGACAGATCGACAAAAATCAATCTACCGGAAGCAATCACAATCATCCGCACTTTCTCAACGACAATCACCCCCCCCCCACTTTCTCAACGACAACCACCCCCCCTTTCTCAACGACAACCATCCCCCACTTTCTCAACGACAGCCACCCCCCCCCACTTTATCAACGACAATCATCCGCACTTTCTCAAGCTAGATCTGTGTTGTCCTCATCAGTAAGAATTGGAGATTTCTTTTGACCAACATTTGATACATCGTCGAGATTGTTGTTCACCATGGCTTTTTCTCTCTCTTGAAGAGAAAAAAGAAAGGAGAGAGAAGAGAGGAGAAGAGGAAAGATTCCTCTTTTCTTTCTTCTCTTTTGAAGAGGACAAAGAGAGGAAAAAGAAGAGAGGGCAATAACCAAAACCCGTCTCTTGGACAGGAGAGGTATGAGGATTCCACTCTTCCATACGAAGATTTCACCCTTCACCGTAATCTTCACAAGACATATCCAGAAATTCATCGTGGAGAAGGAAACTACCTTTATGCAGATGAAAAGGAGGGAGTTCGTGTCTTTTTTGATGCATCTTGTGGTGCTGCTGTCTCGGTTCTCGGGCACAATGACAAAAGAGTTAAAGATGCAATAAAAGCTCAGATGGACACAGGAATTAGCTATCTATCTGCTGCATATTGGAGAAATCGTGGTGTGGACGAGGCATCCAATATTCTTATCCAAAGTACCGACGGAAAAATGGAAAAAGTCTTTTGGGCTTGCTCAGGTTCTGAAGCGATAGAATCTAGCATGAAACTCAGTCGTCAATATTTCTTCGAGAAAGAAGGTGAGGATACACCCCGTGTAAATTATATAGCCCGTGACAGATCGTATCACGGTAACACATTGGGAGCCTTGTCTCTTTCAGGGTTTAAATCCCGAAGAAAACCTTACGAAAGTATTCTTTCGGATAAGGTTCACCACGTTTCTCCATGTTACCCTTATCGTCAACAAGAGAAGGGTGAATCGGATGCTATGTTCGTCGCTAAGAAAGAAGCTGAGCTTGAAGCCAAATTCCAATAGCTAGGCCCGGAGACAGTTGCTGCCTTTGTTGTAGAGCCGGTCGTTGGTGCTGCTCTTGGCTGTGTTCCCTGTGTCCCCGGTTACCTTAAAGCAATGCGAGATGTTTGCCACAAACACGGTGCTCTTTTCATACTTGATGAAGTCATGTGTGGAATGGGTAAAACTGGTAATATGCACGCCTGGCAAGAAGAGGATGTTGCACCTGATATCCAAGTCGTAGCTAAAGCACTTGCTGCAGGGTATGAACCAGTTTCCGCTATGCTTATCTCCAATAAGGTCTATGAGGTCTTGAAAAATGGATCTGGAGAGTTTGCTCATGGATTTACCTACGAGGCCATGCCAAAACAAGCAGCTGCTTGTATCGCAGTTCAGCAAATCTTACGTGATGAAGATTTGCTGAAAAATGTGGTCGAACAAGATAAGTACTTGGAAGAAATGCTTAAAGCTAAGCTAGGCGATCATCCAAATGTTGGAGACATTCGAGGCAAAGGTCTTTTATGGGGTCTAGAGTTCGTGGAGGATAAAGCGACCAAGGAACCGTTCGATCCGAAACTCGGGGTTGCTCAGCAAATTTTTTACTTGGCTATCTCAGATCCTTACAATATCTTCATATACCCTGGAGGTGGATCTGTTGATGGAATTTGTGGAGACCACATCATTATTTCTCCTTCGTACAGGGTTACTAAGGAAGATATAGATGATATCGTTGGGAGGATCTCAGATGTCATCGTTCAAGTTTTCTTGAAGATTCAAAAGACAAGAGAGGAGTGAAAAATGATAAAAAAAATAAAAACATTGAAAAATGATAAAAAAAAATAAAAACATTGAAAAGAAGAGTTAAATTACAAAAAAAGTTTAAATGAAAGTAAAATTCAAAAATTAGGAAAAGTAATAGTAAAAAAAAATTCTTTCTGGTTTGGTTTTATTTTCTTCTTTTTCAATGCTTTAAATATGAAATAGTAAAAAAAATAGGTACAAGTATAAAAACTAAAAAAAAAATCTTCTCATGTGGTTATTATTTTGATTGTTTTTCTGCGATGGTTTTTTTATTGTTGATCTTAGGTTCTTTGATAATTGTTAATAGGAAGCCGGAAATTTGGGAAGTTATGCTGTGGAAAAGGGGGGGGGGATACTTAAGGGAAGAATTTAATTTCTTTTCATATGTTTTTCATGATTTGTGGCATAAATTCTTTTCTTTTTTTATTATTTTCGGCTTCCTCCAAAACTAATCGCTAATGGTAAAGCAAGTATTTTTTTCTCTTCATCTTTTATTTTTAATAAATAAAAATATTAAGTGGATAGTTAGCATAAATACTTATTTAAGTTCGAATCTTAATTAGTTTACCCTAGATAGGTATATTTTTAGTTATACTTTTCGTAATACTCTTCGATGGTAATTATTATCTAAGGTTATTATATTTCCTTATAGTTATTATATTTCCTTATAGTTATAAGAATTGGAGGTATATTAGAACATACATTATTTTTGTAGCCTATTAAACCTGGTCTAATTTCAGTAGGTTACCTAGAGAAACCCCGTTGTAGGACGTTAGAGGTACGAGCTGGTACGTCTATCTCTTAAGGGGGGGGGGTGCAACTTCCTTGGTTTAGAAATGAAAAGATACAATAACATATTTATTTCCGTTATCCCTTTGATCGAGAGAAATGGAGGGCTGCTTATTCCCCCCCCCGTATAGGCGTAAGTTGAGTGGCTGGGTCAAGTGGTTACTTATCTAGAGATACCTTTATATGCTATTCTACTAAGCCGTTTGTAGAGAAAGTACCTTTAGATTCTGAATCTAAAGTCTACAAGAAAGGCTTTTTCGATTTTCAATAACTTCAAAATTTGAAGATAGTAGTTATTCTTTTTATCAAGTAATAAGTAATAATTTAAGCTCTTCCCTGCCGGGACCCTCAAGGCCCCCCTCCTATCCCCTCCGCCTCCTAAACAAGTTGAGGAGGAAGGAGGGGATCAGGGAATATCAATAAACTCATTTTATCGAATGATAAAATTTTTCTAGTATAATTGTAAAAAATGAATGTACAGTTTCATAAATAATTAATGTCTCAGTTTGTAATAATGATATTCTAAAGATAGATTCAGATAAAGGTTCTTATATAACGTTTTGTTTAATGTTTGCTCTTTATTTTTTTTTTCTTTGTTATTTAGGGGGGGGGAGGGAAAGAAATAAATTCTTGACTTCCTTAAAGTTTTATTTAGGAATTGATGTTTAAATAGGGTAGCCAAGCTTTAAGCTTGGCTATCTTCAATCCATATTAGCTTAAAGGTAAAGTAAATATTTTGCTAACCCCCCCCCTTATCTCAAGGAACTTATTATCATTATTCAGTAGTGGATAATTAAAATAGAAAGCATAAGTATTAATTCTAGTTCGAATCTATAATAGAATGTATAAATATGTTTGGTTATGTGTTTAAAGTGTAATACAGGCTGTATAAGGTGGATATAGTTCAATCGGTAGAGCGACTGTATGTGGCACAGTAAGTTCCCTGTTCGAGCCAGGGTATCCACCCGTCGAAGTACCAATATATTTTTTATTTATTTTAATTTAAATCCCTCCTATATTTTTAGCGAATTAATTCGCTAAAAATATAGGCCGTGCCGCTTGGGCTGGGGAGGGGGGGGGCAGAGGTGTTTAAATAATATTAGGTTTAGGTATTACTAGTACCTAATATTAAATAGATTTTTGGTCGTCTTATATCCCTTTATCTTTGGGTTACAGTCCAAATTTCTAATGGGTTTCCTCGAACTGTAACTAATAAGTCGTATAGATACTTCTATATAATTTGTATTTATTTCAGCCTAGGTAGTGAGGACATAATATAAAGGTAAGCCAGGATAGTTTAATAGGTTAAAACTTTAATTTCATATATTAATAATGAGAATTCGATTTTCTCTCCCGGCTAAAGTAGGAAGCAGTAAGTCCCCCCCCCCATGGTTTCTTTTGGGCTTCGTACCCTAAAAGGGAGGTTTTATCGAAGTTAGGTGGTCTTACCTTTTCTACTTTTCTTATCATCGTGCACCTAATAGATTCATCTATTAGGTGCACGATAATTTACTAAATTATTATAATATTTTCTATATTTTCATTATTGTGTTAATCTAAATTTAAAGCTTCGATTTAATTTATATTTATCAATCTATTATTTAAAATTGGGCTAGTAGGTTAAGTATTTCTCTGTTTGAATTAATAAGGCTTTAACTATCAAACTCCGGGGAAGCCCTAAAGCTTCTGGTACCAAGCTATACTCGAAAGGGTATATGTGGATGAACTAATCACTCATGTATGGTAACAAGTCAGAAGATTCTAGTAATAAGTATGGGTTATTGCGGGTCTAAGTCAGTAATGCTTAACAGTGTTGGTATTACTGTAAAAGAGCAACGAGCAGATGGTAGTTGTACTAACCTAAAGTAACTACTAGAAAATAGTAGGGTTAGTATTAAGGTGTGCTCTAACCGTTCGGAAACGAATTTAATTCCATGTTTATGAAGAGAATATTATCTCTTAGTAGATATGGAGAAGGATATAATCTTTATTTCTAGGTGAGGGGGAGTAGATGATTTACTGTTAGATTATTAACAAAAATTCTCATATCAATTTTGATAAACATATTTATTGTTTTATTATCGATCTATTATTTGCTAAATCATACACAAATGTTAGCTTATTTTTTTTTTCTTTTTTCCTTTAGATAATAAATTGTCTAGTTATTTAATAATAACATTAGTTTTAGTTAACAATTTATACTTATTTATTATATATTTTCTAGATGTTGGTGTTATTTTTAGTTTCTTATTTTATATTCGTCCTTCTTTATTATTATTGCTATTTTTATAGGGTATTCTCACTAATGTTTTTAAGACTAATATTGATAATTTAAAAACAGTACTATTAAATATAGGAGGGTCACCAAAAATAATATTTAAATGATCCAAACTGTCTATACCTAGATTTGTTTTTTTTTAGTATAATTTGCATGTTTTTATTTTTATATGATTTTTATAGTGATAATATGTTAAATACTGCACTTTGAATACCTATAAATAGTAAATATAAAATCAAATATACTTCTGGGTTAATATTATTAATTTTAACTTTAATAGTTGTCATAGTACGATTTAGTACAGCAGGAAATATAGTTTCTGGACTTTTAAAATCTTTTTTTTGCCTTGGCATCTTTAAATTTTTTTAGGAGAAAAGATTCCGGGGGTTTTTCAAAAAAATTATTTCACGGATCTTTCTGATAGTAACTGGTTTTCAGTTAAATCAATAAATAATAAGGAATATCTAGTTTCTAATAACGATGATAAATTTAAATCTTTATTATTGCCAATTCATTTATATGTGTTTGGATTAGGTCGGGTATTACAGATTTTATTAAGGTTATTATTTCTAATAATAGGATTATTATTTTATATGATATTAATATTTACCCTTTTTAACCTTATATTTAATTATATGAATTGTATAGAATTTGGGGATAGTAATTATTCCTTTTTTAGTTTAATTCAAAATAAATTTAATTTAAATTCAATTACTAAACCTTGATTTTCTAAATCTATCTTTAGTAATGTTCTTATTATGTCAAATAGTTTCTTCTAGTATATTTTTTTTTTCTATTTTATTTTATGTAAAAAGGTTAACATAATATATGTTTTAACCTAAGCTAGTGTGCACCAGATAAACTAGTTTATCAGGTGCACACTAGCAAAAATGTTTTAGTTTAATGGTAAAACTTAACTATTAAGTTATAGTAGTTATGATATAAGTTCGAATCTTGTAGACATGTAAGTAGTAATTATTAAAGCGCCGGTCTAGTGAGATAGCTTTATAGTTTCTACTTTTTTTACTAAATTATGATAATACTTTCTACACTTTTATTACTAATTTCGAATGCCGTCAGTTTAAGACGAGATATGTCTATTCTTTATAATAGAATTGCCATAATAGCTTTATTATATGCTATATTACAAAGCTTAATAAGTTTTTTTATAATAAGTAATGGTGGTGTAGGTATACATGGAGGTTTATTCCATGTGACAAATATAACACAGGTTTTTCATATTTTTTTATATTTTATTAGTATATTAATCTTACAGTTGACTAGTTTTTATCCTAGAAAAGTTTGAGTTGCAGAACACTCATCCTTAGTAAATTTATTTACGAATAAATTAATATATTATAGAACAAAAATCATCAATAAATTTGGAGAACATTTAAAAATTATCGAATACCCTGCCCGGCAGCGTGGGAAGTTGCCAATATTGTGGGGAAAATTGCCAAACTCCGGGGACCTCCTAAAGCTTTTGATACCAAATCTGGACTATTTGTTCCATGGTGGGTGAACTAATTATTCACGTAAGGTAAAAATTCAAAAGATGGCTTATCAGTTGTGTTGTTTTTCATTAATAAATTTCACTTCTTGTGGGGTGGTGTATTACTACCTTTACTGGGCTATCGAGACAATGTTGTCTCGAAAAATGGATAATCGCGGATCTAAATCAAACTATACAAAGTTTTTAAAAGAGCAACGAGTAGACGGTAGTTTATTGTTTAATCCTTTAGGAGGGTTAAATAATATAAGGTGTACTCTAAGAGGGTTTGAAAAAATAACCTGAGCTGGAATCCCTTCCAATCTAATTTTAAATAAACGACTTTGTTCTACAAAGGGTAGCTTGTCTCTTAAAAAGTCTGTTCAATTATCTGACGCCAGTTCAAAAAAATCAACAAGGGTAAATAGTTTAAACCCTTGGTTCGTTTCAGGGTTTACAGACGGGGACGGTTCATTTACTGTATCTCTTACTAAAAAAAAATCCGGAATCGGTTGAAAAATTGTTCCTATCTTTACTATAGGGCTGGACCATAAAGATTTAGATCTATTGGTTCAATTAAAAGCTTTTTTTAAAATCGGTCAGATTTATTCTAGTAAAAGGGGTATAGTTTATTACACAGTTGGTTCTATGAAAGATATAATAAAATATATCCTACCTCATTTTGATAAGTACCCTTTAGCTACTCTTAAATTAAAAGATTACTTACTGTTTAAAGAAATAGTTCTTCTAATGGAAAAAGGAGAACATAAATCCTTACCGGGTTTATTAAAAATATTCTCTCTCAAGGCTAGTTTAAATAAAGGGTTACCTGAGATAGTTAAGTCCGAATTTCCGGATATTATTCCTGCCGCTAAGCCTGAGTTAAATTTACCTTCGGCTTGTCCCGGAGGGACTCAGCAAGCTCTAAATCCTAATTGATTATCAGGATTTATAACTGCAGAAGGGTCTTTCTTTGTTTCTATTTACGCCAACGATAAAAGAAAAGCAGGATATGCTGTAAGTTTAGTATTTAGTTTAAGCCAACATGTAAAAGATGCAGAGTTATTAAAAAGGCTAGAAAATTTCCTAGCTTGTGGTAGAATTCAGGTTCATAGTAATCGTCAGACAGCTGAGTGAATTATCACTAAGTCGGATGACCTTAACCAAAAATTCATACCATTCTTAACTAAATATGCTCTTTCGGGGGTAAAACTATTAGATTTCTACAGATTTAAAGAAGCATCTTTTTTAATAGAAAATAAAATGCACTTAACTCCTTCAGGAGTTAAGGTAATCCAAGAGATTAAAGATGCTATGTATACTCGGTAATGAGGGTATTAGTCTTCGCCCAGAGGATGACGTTAAAAATTTAAATCAATTTTAAATTTTTACCCTTTGTAGTCCCATTCGAAGGTGGGTAAGGTTAATTAATTTGTAGCTTGCGCCTAAATAATAACAATAGGGTTATTATAATTTTAAGTCAAGTTACCTTGGATCCAGTTGCTGATTATCGCGCACCTAATAGATTCATCTATTAGGTGCGCGATAATTAAAATTAATTATTTAGAATTCTTTGGATAAATCCAGTAAGCCCGTTAATACTATTATTTATAATAAGTGGAGCTGTATTTTTAATGTCTACAAATGATTTTATTTCTATATTTCTTTCAATAGAGTTACAAAGTTATGGTTGTGCGCCGAGTGAGGTGTACGTTGCAGAGATATTAAAAACAGAAATGAATTTAATATCATCGAGCATATTTGGCCTTCCAGTAATAGGAAGATGTTCGCCACGGGTAATCACGACGGGAATAGCTAATAACTATCTCGGCCGGATAGCTGATTACAAAAAGATTAGTCAAATGGGTCTGCCCTCATTGGAGATTAGTCTTAGTGGGGATAGTTATGGACAGGATAACGAACTTGATACGTACAGAGAGGCCCAACTTGGCCTAAGTGTCTCAAGCAGAATATCGCGGCACTTAATAAGGGGAATAAATGTTTGTGCAGGTAGACCATACTGTGCAGATTGCCAAAAGCCCTTAGCTCATTTCAGTATAGAAAACCAAAATACGCAAGGTCCTAACACTATCAATTTAAACGCCAACGTTACGCAACCCCGGGATCTAACCGCCTATGGATACAACATATATCTAACGCGGGGACGGAGTTTCCATAGTAGTAGTTCACTTACGAAGGGAAACAGTCGGAAATCGTCACTACTTGACATTCATGACTCTAACACTAAGGGTGCCGATAAGCTCAACCTTCTTGAAGACAGTAAGTCGTATACATCCGTTAGTTCGTGGGCGAAAACAGTAGTGAACAATTATATAAAAGGTGATGGTACATATAACGGGCTAATCAATATCTTGAGTAACCCTTCGTTTTTGGAAGCGTGTTATCTTGAAATAAAGAGCAACCCTGGTAATATGCCCAAAGGTTCTGACAATGTCACTCTAGGCGGTATCAACGACAAATGATTCGTAAAGACTGCTAGTGAAATACGTAGTGGTAAATTCGATTGATCTCCAGCGAGAAGAGTTATGATTCCTAAGCCGGTAAAGAAAGAATTAAGACCCCTAAGTGTGGCAAGTCCTAGAGATAAGATTGTCCAGAAAGCCCTAGCAGTAGTTTTAGAAGCCATATGAGAGGACTCATTTTCGGATAACTCGTTCGGTTTTAGACCAAATAAATCCTTACACCAGGCACTATATCAAATATACCGTAATGGGTCAAATTACCAATGAGTGATACAAGGAGATATTTCCAAATGTTTCGATACTATCCCTCATGACAGAATTTACGACGTGCTTAGTGCAACGATAACCTGCGATAAAACTTTACAACTTATACGAAAATCCCTAAAGATTGGTTATATTGATTCTGAAACCAAAGAACATGTGAAGACAGGCGTGGGAACGCCTCAAGGAAGTGTTTTGAGTCCATTGCTATCCAATATCGTTCTGAACGAATTAGATGAATATATGAACCAGTTTAAGGTAAAATTTGAAAAAGGAAAAAAACGGGCCAAGAACAAACAGTACGACGCTCTAACATCGAAAATACAAAATCTGGCCGTAGGATGGAAAACACTTCCTGGTTCTCCAGAAATCAAAAAGTATGCTAGACTAAGAAGAACGTTACCTAGTATGATGTACAACGACCCTAATTTCAAACGAATGATGTACCTAAGATATGCGGACGATTTTATAGTATTGGTTGCAGGATCTTCAGATGACGCCCACTTAATTAGAAACAGAATTAAAGACGTCTTAAACAAGAAATGCGGCCTTCAACTTAATGTAGACAAGACAATTATTACTGCTACTAAAGACGGTTTCAATTTCCTTGGTGCCAGGTGTGTTAAACCCATGGCCATCAAAGCGGGTTTGTTCACAGCTAAATCTGGTAATCCAGAAAGATATAGAATGAGAATGAGAGTCATGGCTCCTATCAAAGAACTTATTAATAAACTAAAAATTAATAAGTTTGTGAAGATGGATGACCAAGGTATGCCATACGCCACCGCACGTAAGGACCTTGTAAACTTCTCACACCATGAGATAATAACATTCTATAACCACCGAATACAAGGGTTGTATAACTTCTATAGCTTTGCCAGCAATCTAAATAGTCTACGTATAATCTTCATGTTCCTTCAGTTCTCATGTGCACTTACGTTAGCACTGAAACTCAAACTAAGAACGAAGAAACAAGTGTTCAATAAATTTGGGTATACACTAAAGGACCCTGAAACCGAAGCTTGTCTAAGAATGCCTAGTACACTTAAGGTGAGGCACCAATTCTCCAAATCCGCAGTTTCGGAGGCAGAGAATATCCTTAGAGTGTCCTGATTTAACAAACTAACTAGATCAAGTATCAACAAAGCATGTGCTTTATGTAACTCAACTAGTGATGTGGAAATGCACCACATAAGACAAGTGAAGGACGTTAAGAACAAAATCAGAACTGGTAATAGTACATATCAACAATGGGTAGGAAGTTTCTTTAGAAAACAAGTACCTCTGTGCTTTTATCACCATGACCTACTTCATAGCGGGGATTTAAACTATGCAGACATGACCAAACTTAGAAAATACACTTAAAACTATCACCTCACGTAATTTGGAAGAATTCCGATGGAGAGCTGTATGATGGGAAACTATCACGTACAGTTCGGAGGACAGTTTTTACTGATCCTACTGTATTTACTAAGTACAATATATAGAAATTCTGAATTATCTACAACTGGAGGTTTAATTTACTTTTTATTAGGAGGATTAAGCTCATGTTTTATTTTATTAGGAACAAGTTTACTTTATGCCAATTCAGGTACAACTAATATGGACAGTTTATATGTAATAACTAGTATTAGTGATCTAAATAATTATGGAAATTCTTGATATAACGATGACTATATAAATTTTTCTCTCCTAATCTTTACTATCGGATTTTTATTTAAAGTTAGTGCCGCTCCATTTCACTTCTGATCACCTGCCCAAAGATCTTCCCCCCCCCCCCGGGGGGGGGGGAGATCCCCCCCCCATGTGGGTGGATCCGGGAAATCTTTTATTCGGGTTAAACTATCAAATTCCGGGAACACCCTTGAACTTCTGGTACCAAGCCATATATGAAAATATATGAGTGGCTGAAATAATTACTCAGGTATGGTAATAAGCCAGAATAATCCTGAAAAGGAGGTGGGCAATCGCGGATCTAAATCAGATATGCTATCTGTAAAAGAGCAACGAGTGTACGGTAATTGACATGCTGTTCTTTCACCAAGTTTAAGATGCACTCTACTAGGTTTCGAAAGAAATCTTAGAATCAAAATCTCTTCTAAACAGATTATTCAATCACAACTATTTTCAACCTTAAATACTACAACCAAAGCTATAACTGAGGGCGCGAGCTCTAAATTAAGAGTTTTACCTTGATTTGTTACCGGTTTTGCATATTTTTTTTTACGGAATCTACGATTTTACTCGTAAAATCCGTAATTCGTAGATTAAAAAAAAAAATCAGCCGAAGGTTGTTTTATGCTTACTATTAGAAAAGCAGCTAGACAAATTTTAGGATGTACTTCTAGGTTAGGGTGAATAATCTGCATGATAAATTTGATAGCCGTGGATCTATTTTTGTTTATTACAAACCACAGTAGAGTTACTATATTTATAAATAAAAGATCGTTTCCTCCTATTCAAGAACGATATTATTCTACTAAATCTGTACAATATAATCACCTTTCACATAAGGATCTTTCTTTTGATAATATTTCAAGCCAAGTATCTATGCATAAAAACACTATAAACAAGATGTCTCCTTGATTTCTAACCGGATTTATAGATGCAGAAGGATGTTTTAATCTTAGTGTTTATAGAGATACTAATTTCAATCTGGGTTGACGTGTTAAACTTTCTTTTCAAATTCATTTTCATAAAAAAGATTCTTTATTATTGGAACAAATACAAAAATTTATAGGTGCCGGTAAGATATATAAAAAAAGGGAATCTACACAATATTATATTACTTCAATAAGAGATTTAGAATTAATTCTAAAACATTTAGATAATTACCGGTTACATACTAAAAAATGATCTGACTATGAACTTTTTAAGAAAGCATTTATTATAATTAAAAATAAAGAACATTTAACTCTGCAAAGTTTGAATAAGATTGTGTCCATAAAAGCCAGTTTAAATTTGGGTTTATCAGTTCCGGCCGCCACCTGTGGCGGCTGGAACTACGCAAGCTAGAGCATTTAAAAACAGCTTTTGCTAATATATCACCTGCTGATAAACCTATTCTTGATAATATCGTTAGACCAGATCCTTTATGGTTAGCTGGTTTTACATCAGGTGAAGGGTGCTTCCTTATAAATGTACATAAAGCCAAAACTAAAGTAGGTGTGTCCGTTAGATTAGTTTTTCAACTTACTCAACATCATAGGGATGAGCAATTAATGAAAAGTTTAATTGAATACTTCGAATGTGGTAATCTTTATAAAGATCGAAATGTTTGAGAGTATAGAGTGGAAAAATTCTCAGACATAGAGACAAAAATTATACCATTCTTGACTTCGCCACCCCGCTTCACTCCTTGAGCCCTAAAGGGCGTAAGTGAAGCGAGGGTTTCTAAAAATAAAATTCAAGGAGTAAAATTACTTGATTTTTTAGATTGATGTAAAGCTGGTGAATTAATAAAAACAAAGGCACACCTATCTGAACAAGGTTTAGATTCTATTCGTAAAATAAAAGCTGGTTTAAATAAGGAAAGATTACTTTAATTTTAAATATAGGGGGGGGGTTATATTGATTTTATTATAACACCCCCTTCTTATCTCTACTCTAATTTTAAAGATAGCATATCTGTAAAAGAGCAACGAGTATATGGTAGTTAATGTGGTTTTACCATGTTTAAGATGTATTCTAACGAGATTTCGAGAGAGATCTTATACTCAAAATCCCTTCTAAACAGATTATTAAAATATAACTATTTTTCAACCATTCTATTGGCTTTGGGTAAATATCTTCTAGTTACTTAAATTGAAGCAAACTTTGTTATTAATTTACATAAAAGGGACATTGAGTTACTAAAAGAGATTCAAAGCTTTTTTGGTGGAGTAGGAAGAATCCGTAAAGAAAGAAACGGTTGTATTGATTTTACTATTAGTTCTCTTAACCAAATTATTACTCAAGTAATACCTCACTTCGATAAATATCCTCTAAATACTCAGAAGCGTGCGGACTATCTTTTGTTTAAACAGGCAGTCATGATTATGCGGCCATCGGAGGGGAGAACATTTGACAGTTTCTGGACTAGAAGCTATTGTTAATATACGGGCTACTCTAAACAAAGGGTTGACATCTTCCTTGATAGAAGCTTTTCCTAAGACTGTTGCAGTGGCTAGACCTATCCCCCTCCGGGGGATAGGTCATCATCCCTCTCTCCCCTACAGGGGAGAGAGGAACGCAGACCTCAAGTGGATATTACAGATGTAAAATCTATAGATCCCCAATGAGTAGCTGGATTTACTTCTGGTGATGGAAGTTTCATTGTAAGTATAAGAAATTATAAATCTAGTCAAACAGATGGACGTGTATCTCTTACTTTTTCTTTAATTCAACACTCGTCTAGGTACCTAGTAGTGATGAACTTTTTATGAAAAGTTTAGTAGATTATTTTTGGTTTGGTAAGGCTTATACTTACAAGAGTTACACTGAGTTTAAGTCTCGTAGTTTAGCGGATAATTTCGAAAAAATTATACCTTTCTTTCAAAAATACCCTATTCTAGATATTAAAGCCTTAGATTTTGTAGATTGATGTAAGGTAGCTATCTTGATTAATAATAAAGCTCATTTAACTAAGGAAGGCTTGAATAATATTTGTAAAATTAAGGCTGGAATGAACAAGGGTAGAATTAAAGATTCTTAGATAGCTCAGTTATCTCGAGCTCTCCTTTCTTCGGAGGAACTTCCTGATTATCGCGCACCTAATAGATTCATCTATTAGGTGCGCGATAATTAAAAAAAAAATAGTTGTTTTTAATAATCTGCATGATAAATTTGAGAGCCGTGGATGTTTATGACGCAATTCCAACTATAGTTACAACATTTGTAGCAATTGTAGCTAAAATATCTATCTTTATATTTTTATTAGAATTAGTTTATTACACTAATCACTATTTATTTAATTTTAATTGAACTTATGGTTTACTTGTAAGTTCATTACTTTCATTAATAGTAGGAACGGTTTTAGGTTTAACTCAGTTTAGAATAAAAAGATTATTAGCATACGTCATTAAAATAGTATTGTGTGCTTAACTGCCAAATTCCGGGGAAACCTTAAAGCTTCTGATACCAAGCTGTATGCGAAAGTATATATGTGGATGAACTAATTACTCATGTATGGTAACAACGCAGAAGATAACCGAAAGGGCAATAGGCTATCGCGGATCTAAGTCAAACATAAACAATATTTGTTTGTAAAAGAGCAACGAGTAGACGGTAGTTGTTGCGTCGAATAAGTTATATTTTCTAATTAAGGCTATAACCCTTCGGCGTAATTAAGGTGTATTCTATTTGAGTAAGCCGTTATATATTGAGCTTTACTGCTGCCTTATCTCCCCTCAGTAACGAAGTTCGAGATCTTCCCCCTCCGGGGACGATCAGGCCTTCGGCCAGATCTGGAGAAGTTTAGCATCCATTATATGCCTAAGTATATTAAGTTACTATTACATACTTCTAATCCCTAGTCCCCTCCGGGGACTCGCGAAGCATCATCCGTAGGGATTCCCTTAGGAACCCTATAGTATTTCCGTAGAGAAATAGGGAAACTACAATTAGTATGGAAGAGGTCCAAATCCTCACTTAAATAGATTTTTGCAGTACTTCTCTCTTTCCTAGTGGCTGTCATAATGCTTTTATGCCGACTTCGTACGGACGAAGATCCTGGCCTGCCTTTCTTTTGGTAATATTAATTCTATTTTACACTCTTGGTTTAATCGTTGCTTGTTTTACATCCTGTATAGTCGCCTTTCAAGGGCGCAGTTAGACACCACGCCTAATAAAAAAAAAATATATTTTTTTTTTATACGCACGCTAGCCACAAGCTTTAGGAAATACTCAAATACACCCCCTACGGGAAGGATTAGTTCATGCGTGAAAGTTGCTTCATGTACTCAACTTAATTATGTTGTTTAACAGCTGAGACAGCCTCATAGTAGATAGGACTCCATGACAGAAAGCAAAACCAGGCGAAGGGACCAAAAGTAGTAACAAACCTTCCCTTCAGCAGTGGCTCTAGCACGCAGAGCTCCGGGGGGGGGTCCCGGATCTAGCCATAAGTGAACAAGGCTGAAATAGTGCCAGAAGCGAAGCGTCGTAGTAGCTCAGATCAGTGAAAGGCGTAACGTGGATTATGTTAAGAGTAGCTGAATTATCAGTAGACTATTATGAATAAGGTGGTCGCTGGAACAGTGTACCAATGATGTGTAAAGGAAAAACCGTGTAGCCTCTCAAGTACACTGTCTGGTCGTAGTGGATAGGTAGGTATAAGGACTAGCAACAATAGCCAACTCCCCTTTAAATATAGGCCTATCAGGAGGCAAGGTTTGAGCAACCAGGGCAACCAAACTTAAATTATAAATCATGAAAACAACACTTAATAATTACAAATTTTTACAAGTTAGCAAATATTTTACAGCCAGTCCTTTTTCCTCAATGAATTTTACCTTTAGAAAGATTACTACGAGCAGTTTTAATGTGGGCGCGAGCTCTAGTAAAACTATTAATCCTTTCTTTATAACTGGTTTGACAGACGGTGAAGGTAGTTTTATATCTCGGCTCCGCCGCTCCCAGCCGCAGGCGCCCGGGAGTACCATTAGAATGAACTCTAGCTACCGTATGGGTTGACGGGTTGAAGTTCTTTTTCAGATAGCACTTCACCAAAAAGATCTTCCCCCGCAGGGGATGATCAGGCCTATGGCCGGATCTGGATCTTTTAAAAGCTATACAAGCTTATTTTGGTGGTATAGGATCTATAGTAAAAGCCGATAAAGATATGTATGCTTTCAAGGTAACTTCTTTAAAAGAAATATTGACTTACATAATTTCTCATTTTGATATGTACCCTTTAATAACTCAAAAAAAGGCAGACTATCTTTTATTTAAAGATATCGCTTTAAAGATGAAAAAAGGAGATCATCTAAATAAGGAAGGTTTACAATCTATAGTGGATATACGTGCTACACTAAATTTAGGTCTTTCTGAAGTCATACAGACGGCTTTCCCTAAAACTATCCCAGTTATTCGGTTTTTAATATCTAAACAAGAAATACATCATCCTGAATGATTGGCTGGTTTTGTAACAGGAGAAGGTACCTTCTTGGCTTCGCCACCCCCGCTTCACTCCTTGAGCCCAAAAGGGCGTAAGTGAAGCGAGGGTTGTGAAAATAAATAAAAGTCGTAATAAGGCTGGTGTAGGTGTTCAATTAGTTTTCCAAGTCGCTCAACATGTTAGGGATACAGAATTACTAAAAAGTTTTGTGTCATACTTCAAATGCGGTCAATATGTTAGACCAACTCAAGAAAAATGAGGATACTTTCAGTGTACTAGATTCTTGGATAATTATGATATAATCAAAGAATTCTTTATTAATCATCCTATTCAAGGGTCAAAAGCAAAAGATTTCTCAGATTGAGTTGAAGTAGCTGAAATGATTAAAAAGGGAGACCACTTAACTAAAGAAGGATCTTCCAAGATTGTCAATATAAAAGCAGGAATGAATACAGGTAGAAAGTAAATATTTTACCTGTCTTAGCCACCTTCGGAGGGGGGGGGGGGAGGTGTTTACCTCCTCCCCCTCTAGGAGTACTTTTGCGAAGCCAGTGTGTAACGATATATATGGTACGGCTTACAGTATGTGACAGTACTATTTCTCATTTAGGTTTTATTTTATTAGCTCTTACTATTTCTAGTGTAGAATCAACTCAAGCATTTATATTTTATTTAATGCAATATTCAATTAGTAATTTAAATGTATTTATTATACTAGTAACGATAGGATTTTCTTTAGTGCGCCGTCTTGCTTCCATTATGATCATCTCCCGTTCGGGGATCAGAGTTATAGACATACTCTGTAAGTCAACTAGCTTACCAAAAGCCGAAATGGCAGAGGGACCAAAGCATGCTAGTAAAGTGGGTTCTGGGACATGGTCTAACTCGTTCTATAATAACCTGCGAGATAGCTCTTCTCATGGCGACGTTTGTTGTTCTAGTCGGACTCAAATCCATCCCGGTAGGGACCTACATACTACCGTTTTCGAGTTTAGGAGATCAGTGAAGAGTCTCTTATGGTCTATCTCGAAAAGACAATGCCTAACTAAGGTAATAGAATTGTCACCTAAAAGAGGAGGAATCATCACAATGCGAAGAAATTCGGGATCACCTAAGGAGGGTAACCTCTATCGGTGACGGAGCTGCCATAGTAGCTTGGGTATTTGAGGTCATTTCAAAGTGGGCCAGGGAACTCATGTCGAAGGGCAGCAGCGTAGTTATTCTACAGCGTCTGGCGCTAGTCCTCTTGAGGGCAGTACCATCACAAAGTGGAACCTGATAAAGCTTGACAACAACAAGTTTACGGGATTATACAAATTGATTTCAGATCCTAAGACACTGACATTAGCATACCACAACATAAAATCGAAGCCTGGTAATATGACACCGGGTACGGATAATTTAACCTTAGATGGGATGTCCAATGCCCTAATAGAAGATATGGCGAAATCTCTGGGTAGGGGTAGCTTCCAATTTAAACCAGCAAGGCGGGTGCATATCCCCAAAGCCAACGGAAGTACTAGACCACTCGCAATAGCCTCACCTAGAGACAAGATAGTCCAAGAGGCAATGAGGATGGTATTGGAAGTAATATTCGAACCGTCATTCCAAAACTCCAGTCATGGATTTAGGCCAAATCGTAGCTGCCACACTGCACTTAAAGAAATCTCCAAGTGGACTGGGATCTCTTGGGCCATCGAGGGAGATATCAAGGGCTTCTTCGATAATGTGGACCACGGAATCCTAGCTGAACTACTGCAGAGCAGGATCACGGATCAAAGATTCATAGACCTATATTGAAAGCTAGTCAAAGCGGGATATTTGGAAAAAGGAGTGTCCGTGACCCCTGCAGTGGGTGTGCCCCAGGGTTCTTTAATTTCGCCCCTACTATCAAACATATACTTAAACGAATTCGACGAATTTATTGGCGGAATTATTGAAGAGCTCTCAACCATTAAAGGGGCCAAGATATCTAAACCTAACCCAGAATGAAAAAGGTTAACGTACCAGATATCCAAACGTGAAAAATTATACAAACAGTCCGGTGATGAATCTACGTTAGGTGAAATTAGAGCTCTGAAAATCCAGAGAAGGAAAGTAGACTCATACATCAGAACTGGAACCAGAATTTATTATGTCAGATACGCGGACGATTGAGTAGTAGGAGTTCTGGGAACCTTTAAATCCGCAGAGAAGATTAGAGATTTAATTAAGGGGTATCTGGCGGATAAGCTGAAGCTAAGACTATCAGACGAAAAAACTAAGATTACTAATTTAACAAAGGATAGAGCTAGCTTTCTAGGTATGAACTTCTGGGTACGTAGAGGTAAGAACGCCAAGGTGGTCTCGGTCTATAATCCAAGAATATCAAAAAAATTCAAATCTAGAACCAACCAAGCCCGAGTCTGATTCGCCGCTCCAATTAAGAAGATAGTCTCCGACTTAGAGAAGCAGGGGTTCATAAAGAGATACCCTCATGATCCTAACCGAACGATACCCAACGCAATAACCAAGTTCATCTTCCTTGATCACAAATCGATTCTTCTCAGATATAACGCCATTATCAGAGGCTACCTGAACTACTTTCGCCCGGCGGACAACTATTTCCGCTTGAATTCCATTATTACCTTCATCATTAGACACTCCTGTGCTAAAACTTTGGCCAGAAAGTTTAATCTCAGAACACGGGCTGGGGCATTCAAGAAGTTTGGTAAGAATCTAGAAGTAACTATTAAGAAGAAAGGCGGGGAGAAAACGTACAGTCTGGCGATTCCTAAACATTTCCGGAACACGAGGTCTTTCCAAGCGGTCACACAAACGATAAGGGATCCGCTAGCAGTACTAAATTATAGAATTCAATCTCAATCCGCCCTCGACGAAATTTGTGCGATTTGTGGTTCCAAGGATCGAGTCGAAATGCATCACGTGAAACATCTTAGGAAGGAGCAAGTGGTCGCTTCAGGTTTCACTGGGCTAATGTCGGAATTAAACCGAAAACAACTGCCGGTATGTAGACCTTGTCACGAACAAGTGCACAAGGGGATGTACAACGGTCTAAGTTTGAATGACCTTTGAATAAGAGCAAACAGGGACGGAGAGTAGAGTACCCGGGATACAAGCAATCCTAAAAGCTTCAAAAGAGGTCCAAAGGATCGAAATCAAAATGTAACTCTGTATATCAGACATATAGCTACGGGGAGAGCCGTATGCAGTGAAAGTTGCAAGTACGGTTCGGTGGGAGCGTTCTGCTATCAAGGGATAGGAGCCCGGTGGGCAACTGGGAACATATAACCTGGTGGTGGTCTGCGACCCAACTACTGTTATGTAAATGATAATAAAGAAGATAAAGAATTATTAGACAAAAATAATTCGCCTATCCAGTTAATTAGTCAATTAAAAGGGTATTTTTATATAAACCCTATGTTAGCTTTAAGTTTCGCTATTACTATCTTTTCTTTTGCAGGTATACCACCTTTAATGGGGTTTTTTGCAAAACAGATGGTTTTAAGTGCAGCTTTAGATAATGGTGTGCGCCGAGAGAGCTCTAATATGGAGAAGAGTAGTCCAACTCTTACTGTATACTCGTTAGAAGTGAATAACACAAACATCCACTGCCTATACAGACTGTGACTTATCACGATAATTATGACCAATAAGCATAAATATCGGATAGCTGATAAGGAATGTTCTAGGAAGTTGGGACTGCCCCCGATAATAACTAGGATAAACAGGTGTAGATATGTCGAGGATAACAAACTTGAAACTCATAGACGCGAAAATCTAGGCGAGTTCATCCTAAGCAGAATATGTCGGTGAATTTGTGGCATTGTGGGCATATATAGCCATTGATATGCACATCGACGAGAAGCCACACGTCATCCCGGTCTAGGGAATTATGAATATAAATATGAGCAAGCGACTAAGTCTACAAGGACATTAAACGACATATTATGAGAACCTCGGGATCTAACCGCCTTAGTGCGGGGACGGAGTCTCCATAGTAGGACTAACCATCCAAAGGGAGACAGCTCAAATATTTCAAGGGATATAACTATTAATTTAGGACAAGAAAAGGCCGAAAGGAAAGACAAGAACAATTGTTCCTCAGAACAGACGGCTTCCTCTATAATAGCCAAAACCTTGAACGAATGACAGGGTAAGAACCAAAAGATTAGAGGATTGACAAACATTATGAGTGATCCTTTGTACTTAGTGAAATGTTATGATGACATTAAAAGCAATAAAGGAATCATGACAAAAGGACTCGGAAACGAGACTTTGGACAAAATCTCCTTCGATTGATTTGAAAGAATTAGTGATGAGATCAGAAAGAATAAGTTCAAATTTACACCGGCTAGAAGAATCGAAATACCTAAGCCCAACTCAACAAAAAAACGACCACTAACTATAGGATCTCCTAGAGAAAAAATCGTCCAAAAAGGTATACTAACAATATTGCAGGCCATATGGGAACCCAATTTCACTCAATCCAATCACGGATTCAGGCCCGGACGATCTGTACACACCGCGCTAAGAGACCTATATGTTAGAGGGAAGTCCTTCACGTGAGTTATTCAAGGTGATATAAACAAATGCTTCGACAGGATCCCACACGGATTAATTATGAATTGCCTAAAGGAACAAATAGCCGATACTGCATTTCTGAGCCTGATCAAGAGATTCCTAGAAAATGGGTACATCAACCCGACAACTAAGGAAAAAGTAACCCAAAATCGTGAGGGTATCCCACAAGGAGGAATATTAAGTCCCATCATAAGTAACATAGTACTACACAAATTTGATGAATTCATGGCAGAATACATAAGCAAATTCGAGAAAGGAAAAAATAGAAGAAATAATCCTGAGCATCAGAAACTGCAATATCGTAAGAGAATTGCTAAAACATTTAAAGAAAGAAAAAAATACCTGAATCTAATGAGACAGATCCCGGCTCGGGATCCTAAAGATCCAAATTTCAAACGTATGTATTATATCAGATATGCAGATGACTTTATAATCCTAGTAACAGGAGACTTGAATGACGCAAAACTCACTAAAATTAGAGTAAAGGATGCGCTAAGAAGGATATGTGGAGCAGAACTAAATGATGAAAAAACCCTGATAACTAATATGAAAGACGGTTTCGAATTCCTAGGAGCACAGCTACGAAAAATGAAAAGAAATCCGGAATTTATCGGAAAGTATGGAAAAGGAGCTGCAACCAAGGTTTACGAAGGGAGACTTCTAATTAATGCTCCCATAAACAAAATACTAATGTCTTTAAAGAAAGCTGGTTTTGTGAAAAGAGTAGACACAAACACATGAAGAGCAACCGGAGCGAAATGAATGAATAACTTATCACATTACGAAATAATAAGGAACTATAATTACAAAATAAACGGAATTATTAACTATTACAAATTTGCAGCCAACTACTTTAGCTTAGGAACTGTATTGTGATACCTAAGACATTCATGCGCTCTTACTCTAGCGCTAAAATTAAAGATGGGTACAGCCAGTAAAGTATTCAAGAGGTATGGTAAATACCTAACAGATCCTGATACTGAAGCACATCTAATTGTACCAAAAAACATGAAAGTAACGCACACGTTCATGGTAGGAAAAGTACCTGATCCTGAAGAACAAATCAATATCAAATGATCTAACAAATTGACGGAAAGTTCATTTGGAAGGACTTGTGCAATATGTGGAACATCCGCGAATATCGAAATGCACCACTTAAGGTCAATAGCCGATATAAGAGCAAAGTATAAAAGTGGAAACCTATCATATAATCAATGGATAGGTGCAACCAAAAGAAAGCAAATCCCACCATGTAAATATCATCATCAACTATATCACAAAGGAGAGCTAAATTACTCAGACATAATGATCATCAGAAACTGGTCAGGAAAGAACAGAAATTAACACTAATCAAACTTAATTCAAAACCATGTCTTCGCTGTATTTGAGTGGCGAGCCGTATGATGGGAAACTATCACGTACGGTTCTGAGGGCAGTTAAAAATGTTGAAGAACTAGAGTTGCAATTTATGCCCGTCCTTTGGACGGACTGCATATCTCAGACGATAATCTTCACATACACACACTGACCCTACTATATATTTTTATCTTTAATTGCCATAATTACTAGTGTAATAGGAGCAGTATATTATTTAACTATAGTTAAAGAAATGTTCTTTTTCTCTTCTGAATATAAAATAAATCCATTATTAAGTACTCAATCAGATCCACTTTTTTTAAAAAAAAAGTTGATCCCCCTTGTGGTGGATCTTAAAGGTAGAATTTACGCCAAAGGCGCCGTAGCCTCAACTGAATCTATCAAATTTAATCATAATAATATAGTTATGTCTAGTCCTATGGCTATTACAATTTCTATTATAAGTTTAGCAATTTTATTATTTATATTTATGAACCGTGAATGATTAAGTATGGGTACCATTAACCCCCTGTTCTTCTTATGTGCTAAGGAGTTTGGTAGCGTGCTAGCTCGTAATTTATTACTACTATTAAATACACTAATTGAATCATATACTTATCTGATAAGCTCTCTTAAGAGTTATCTTAGTATGTATAAACTATTATATGGTACTAATGGTTGTTCTAATGCTCTGGTTAATCTAACTCCTTCTTTATCTAAGGGAGCTGGACACTCAGCAATTACAATTACTGGAGGCCCTTCAATAAGATATATGATTCGATTATCTTCTGTTCTTCCTCAACAAACATTAAGATACTCATCAACAACCATTAATCATAATAAAACTCAATCTATATCACCTTGATTTATATCAGGATATTCAGATGCAGAAGGTTGTTTCAATGTTGGCCTTCAAAAGAATCCGAATGGTAAATTCTATGTCCGACCTTCATTCATTATACAAATACACTCAAGAGATAATAAATTATTAATGCAAATTAAAGATTATTTTGGTGGTATAGGTAATATTTATATCAGTAAAGATAAATCCAGATTTACAGTAAGATCTTTAGACGAGATTTGAAAAATTATTACACATTTCGATAATTACCCTTTAATAACTCAAAAAAAAGCAGATTTCATTTTATTTAAGCAAATAATAGATAAAGTAACTGAAGGGGAACACTTATCAGCTAAAGGGTTACAAGAAATTGTTAATATTCGTGCATCGATAAACTTAGGTTTATCTGATTCATTGAATACTATTTTCCCTGATACCGTACCTGTTACTAGACCTCAAATAGAAAATACTAGTATCCCTCATCCTGAATGAATGGCTGGTTTTGTTTCAGGTGAAGGCTGTTTCTTAGTTCAAGTGGCTAAATATGGTAAAGGTAAATTAGACGGGGTTTCATTAAGCTTGAAAGTATCTCAACATTTGAGAGATAAGTCTCTGTTAAATTCATTTATTAATTTTTTTGGGTGTGGCCTATTCAACTACCATAGTGGAAAGAGCAAGTTAGGGTCAGGGGTATTTATTGTTAGAAAATTTGCAGATATATCGGATAAAATACTTCCATTTTTTAAAGATCACGAGATAAGAGGAATTAAAAGAGAGGATTTTGAAGATTGAGTTAGAGTTGTTGAATTAATTAAATCTAAGGTTCATTTAACCGAAGAGGGAGTAGAGAAGGTACGTAAGATAAAATCTGGTATGAATACGTTAAGATAAAATTCGGTATGAATACGTTAGGATAATTTCTTATGTTTAAGTGTGGCTCTTGCTTATTTTATGAATTTGGAGAGGAAATCACCATGACGGCGCCATATTGACTTCGTAGTCAGGACGCACAAGTGGTTGAGGTCTTTTTGTTTTAATAGTACTTAGCCAAGATGCAACAGGTTGCCCAAAAGATTTGTCAATATACGACAAATTTTTAAAAAACATTGGATTAATTGCAAGAATATCAACACCCCGTTGTTTAGTTGATAATTTGCAGCGAAGTTTATCTTAGTTTTATTATTAGATAAATTTATACTCTAATTAAGAGTATCTATTCTAATTATATAAGATAAAAACGTTCAACGACTATTAGGTGAGTAAAACTAACAATAATCCTATATAAAGATCCGACGCTACTTACTAATTAGTACGACATTACTTTTAGTGAAGATCAGATCTTATCTGATTTCTAATAATCGTTAGCTATTAAAAGTTAAGTAGTGATAACATAGTCTGAACAATATATTAATATATTGAGAGATTAATTGTAGTTAAGGTTTTTACTAACCTGTGCTGCTGAGTCCCTCTTTACGAAGTCTGGGACCTAAGGCGGACTATATAGTTAATCCATAACTCCATTGACCATATTGGTACTATTTTTATTTAATTCTTAGATGAGTTCAATGACATTATTTATATTATTTGTTAGTATTATAGCTATTTTATTTTTAGTGCTAAATTTATTATTTGCTCCGCATAATCCATATGCGGAAAAATTTTCCAGTTTTGAGTGCGGGTTCCACAGTTTCTTAGGTCAGAATAGATCCCAGTTTAACGTAAAGTTTTTTATCTTTGGTTTAGTATTTTTACTATTCGACCTAGAAATTACTTTAGTTTTTCCTTTTGCAGTTAGCCAATCCAATAACGAGCTTTACGGTTTGATTATTGTATTAATTTTCTTAGTGGTTGTTACGATAGGTTTTGTTTTCGAACTTGGTAAGGGAGCGTTAAAAATCGATAGTAAACAAAATATAGGTAGTTTAAGAGATAATACTACTAGTACTTCTATTTCTTACATGGAAAAAGGAAGTACGAGGAACTAATAATTCTTCTAAGACTTTATATTTTGGGGGCGGCCTTATAAAAAATGTCGCCCCCTCCACATTCTCTTCTGTGAATTTTGGAGAAGCCAAAAGATTCTACTCAACTAATCATAAACCTAGTAAGGATAACTTAAGTGATAACTCTAATCTTGAGGCACAAGCTCGTAATAATAAAATCAGTAGCAATTCGTTAGCAAAAAAAAAGTTTCTTTATTCTTAATACGTATAGTTATTACATTGAGGGGGGGGGGGGGGGTTATCCTTGGTAAATCTCTATTTTTATCTTGATACAATAATACTTATTATTAGTAAACCCTACATTTAATATTAAAAGATTCTGAGATCTTTTATTATCTTGTAGATTCTCTTTTTTTTAACTATAAATTACCTTTAGGGGTAAACGAGGAGCTTTCTCAAAAAAAAAAAATACTAAAGTAGTTAACATTATGGCCAAAGAAACTAGTGATAGCGAATAATCCTCAAGTGGCCAGGTTGATAGTAGTATAGGTGGGAAAAAAAAGATCTTCTCAAGAGGTAGCAGAAGCTAGATCTAAAGTACGTGAAAATCTTTAAATAAAAGATGGAGAGACGGATGAACAGTTTGAAGCTAGAGTTATTAGAACTGAAGCTAGTCGGCATAGTAGAACTAAGATTAATAAAAATTCTTTTCGTTCTCCAGAAGAGCTTAAAGTAGCTAGAGATAATGCACGAGAGACTTTTATTAGAAAAGATGGTGAAACGGATAAAGAATTTGAACGAAGAGTAATAAAAACTGAAACTAATAAGCAGCGTGTAAATAAAACTAATATGGTTAAACGTTCGGATGATGAACTTAAAGTAGCTAGAGATAGAGTACGAGAAACTATGTTTAGAAGATTTGGTGAGACTGATGAATAGTTTAATAACAGAGTAAATAGAAGAGAGTATCAAATATGAGCTAATAGTAGTAAGGATATTTCTTCTCTTGATTATACTAAACCTGTTAATAGAAATCCATGAGTTATAGCAGATAGTCAGGCTAAATTAAGAGAAAGTATGCCTAGAGGATCTAATGAAACAATGGAAGAATGGAATAATAGAGTAGCTAATAGAGTTATATTAATCAACAGCTTAAAAAAAAATCCGAATTATACACCAAAGGCAGAATTACCTTATCAAGTAATTGTGGATGAAATAAGAAATAATGAACCTCAAAGAGAAGGAGAAAGTAAAGATAAATATGATAGAAGGACTAGAGCTAAAGCAAGAAAAATGTATGATAAAGGAGACACTAGTTATGAGGATAATATACAAACAGGTTCTAAACGAAAAAGAAGTTAAATATAATTCCGATCCTATTTAATGGAATAGATTTTTTCGTTTAATCGAGCTTTATTAAAATTAGATTGAATTTGTTAAAGAGTAGGAAATGAGTATACTAACTAGATTAAACGATGATGAAATGGCATTATTTTTTTTTTCAAGTTGAAAAGTATTACGAGCCGGCTCTCAATGATCATATTATTATTTTTAATCCAGTTTGAATAGTATAAATATTCCAGTACTCAACAATCTAATAGTTAAAAGAATATTATAGTAATGTTACCTGTTTCACAGGTAACATTAAATCTTTTTCGGCCCCCCTTCGGTTCCTTCGGTTCCTTCGGCTCCAGCGACTTCTTTGGTTTTTATGTTCTAATTTTTATGGTTGGAATAATGTCTTATATTACAGCTAAGACACCCCCCCCATAATATGAAAAATAAAAACGTTAATATGAGCATAAACGAATATTTTTACGCCTTTTGTCGTAGCATCTCTATTATTTATTTAATGGCTATTACAGGATACCTATATTAGATTTTATATTATCTGGTATTGACTTATTTACTGTGTTATTATCGCGCACCTAATAGATTCATCTATTAGGTGCACGATAATGCTCTTTTAGTTATACGGCGGAATTCTATAATTTCGTTCTGTGGGTGGCTTAAAAATCAAATATTTTCATTTGATTTATTTATGGAAGGTTCTTCTTCAGGTAATCGTAATTCTAACCATATGTCTCAATCTTTATTACAGTACAACGCACGCCTTGGCCTTTGAACTGGTTGAGGTTGATAATTTAGGATTCAAAGCTATTAGCTCAATGTGAGTAGGAAATAATGATCTTATGATATTATTACCCCCCCCCTCCCCTTACTACCCCCCCCCCCTTCTTGTAGTAGCCTACGAAGCAAGGGAGTGGGGGGGGTAAGCTATTGTATAATTCTACATAATATAAAACATTATAATATGAGCCTATATTATCATAATTTTAAATTTAATTTTTGTCCTTACTTCTCCTGACGACTTGGTCGAAGTCAGTATGGCAGGCTAAAAAGAAAGATAAGAATAATTTAGATTTTATTACATAATTAAGTATTTATTCTAATGTAAGTTAAATTGAGACTAATTAATAATAGTTAAGTCTTTCCCCTTTGGGGAACCCTCAGGGGGGGGGGGCCTAGAGGGAACCCCCCTCGGGGTTAGAGGTATATAAAATTATTTGTACGGCTGGTTAAATAGCTAGGCGTAATATAATAACGTTATAATACTAAGTTTGTATTCTAAATTCATTAAAGTACTAGATTCTGATATGAAAGAAGGGTAGATTAATAAAATAAGAGGTAGTACTAATGTAATATTACTAATACTCAAAGTAAAATTTATTAGTACTACTAATAATAAATATATCCTTTCGCTTGTCCTTCATTAGTTATCTAATTTGATGACTATTTAGGTAGACTAAATCAAGTCTCTGTTTTTATTAACGGATAAGCTGTGTTTTTTTTTGTAATACGCTTCGCCGTTTCACTTGGTATAAATGTTATTTCTTAAGGTCTATATATATAAATAGTAGTGATAAATGATTTATCAAAGTCGTAAAAAAATATAGACAATTTTTTTTTTTTTTTATGAATTTACTTTTAAATATATTAAATATTAATATTAGTTTAGACGCTCCTAGTGCATGAGGTATATATTTTCAAGACAGTGCTACTCCTCAGATGGAAGGTTTAGTTGAACTGCATGACAACATTATGTATTATTTAGTTATTATATTATTTGCTGTAGGGTGAGTTTTATTATCTATAATAAGAAACTATGTGGCTACAAAGTCACCTATTTCTCACAAATACTTAAACCACGGTAAACTTAATGTGCCTGCTCAAAAGTGTTCTAATAATAAAAAATATAATAAGTCTTTAAATTCTTCTTTATTTCAAGTCCTCCCAAGTTACGTGTTTATAAATTGAAAAGTACGTGCTTACTCTACCTCTAGTCCGAATAATTTTACCGATGAACAATTTACTCCTGCAGCTATTTATGAGGATGCCTCTTCCATGAAAAAAGTTATCTTAAAAGATAATGCAGGTAAAAGTGGAATTTATATGTTAACGAATAAACTTACTGGAGATATATACGTAGGACAATCCATTGATCTACGAAAAAGATTTATTAAATACTTTAACTTAAGTTATTTAATTAGTCGTAATGAACTTATAATTAGTAGAGCTCTACTAAAATATGGGTATATAAATTTTTCGGTTACAATATTAGAATATTGTGATAAATGTGACTTAGATGCCCGAGAACAACATTATTTTGATACTCTTAATCCGAACTACAATATCCAAAAAGTAGCCGGTGGTAGTTCTAAAGGCTTAACTTTGTCTGAGGAAACGAAGGATAAGATCAGTAAAGCTTTAAAAGGAGTTTATGTTGGAGAAAAAGCTTACTGATATGGTCGTACTATGAGCGCTGCAACCAAGGAAATTATGAGTTCAAAACGTAAGGGGGATCTTAATCCTTTATATGGTAAATCTCACAGCGAACATAGTAAAGAGCTTATGAGACAAAAAGCGTTAGGTAGAAAATACTCTGAAGAGACTAAATTACTAATGAGTTCTAAACGTGGTAATCCTGTTAACATATACGAAAAATGTACATCAGAGGGGTTTAAGTTAATAGGTAGTTTTGTTTCCGCTAGAAGAGCTGGAAAATTTTTAGGGATTAGCGGGAGTACTATTCTAACTTATATGAAATCGGGAATGGTATTTAAAGACAGATATAAATTTTCATCGAAATAAATATGAATAACATTAGAATAACTATGAGTATAATTTCACTGAATGCAGGAAGTTCCTAAAGCCTTTGATACTTATAATCAATTTTTTTAAATTTAATTCAGTTTTATAGCTTTCCTGCCTACGGAGGAGTGTTAAAAGCATATCCTTCGCATCAGGATTAGCAAACTAAAAATATTAAAAAAGAGACTAAAATATTATCAGTGACAATTCAAAGGATGTAACAATGGATAATTATGCAGGAAACCAAAATAATATTCAAGTGCAAGCTCATATTATGAGTAGGTAATCCCCAGAGACTAAACGTGAAACGGTCAGTTGTTAATTTTTGTGTCGGCGTACTATGCAGGCTTAAACATAAAACTTTAACTGATTGAAGATATAGTCCAATTTTATATGAAAATATAAAAAAAAATTGACACTAATCGAATTAATATGAACAATAACTCCAGCTGTAATACTTATGTTAATTGCTTTCCCTTCTTTTAAATTATTGTACCTAATGGATGAAGTTAGTGATCCTTCAATGTCAGTTTTAGCAGAGGGACACCAATGATACTGATCATACCAATACCCTGATTTCTTAGATTCAAGTGATGAATTTATAGAATTTGATTCATATATCGTACCAGATTCTGACTTGGAAGAAGGTAGATTAAGAATGTTAGAAGTAGATAATCGTGTAATTTTACCTGAATTAACACATGTAAGATTTATTATTACTGCGGGTGATGTTGAGTTTACGTCAGCTGTAAACAATACAGCATAATATAGCCAAACTCCGGGTAAGTCTTAAAGCTGTTATTACCAAGCATTAATTCTAAAAGGAATAAGATGTGGATGTTCTAATCAAACATGTACGGTAACAAGATAACAGATTAATCGAAAGATTAAGTAGATAATCGCGGATCTAAATCACCTCTATCCTAGGCTTCCCGCTACTATAAACCAAGGCTCTATAGCCCTAATGGTAATTTGTCAAAGGTTATGTGTAAAAGAGCAGAGAGTAGACGGTTATACAATATGTACTATATTTAGATACTTATAATTGTATATATTGTAAGGTGTACTCCAAGAGCCTTCGAAAGAAGGCGTTATATGGGAAGCTGCACCTAAACTTTAAATAATTACCAAATTATTTATAGCAAGGAAAATCCTACTAGACCTGTATACATTCTTTCGCTTGTCCTTCATTAGGTATTAAGTGCGATGCCTATCCCGGTAGATTAAACCAGGTATCCGTTTTCATTAACAGAGAAGGTGTTTTTTACGGTCTACTGTGTTCCCTCTTATGGAACAATGGCCGAAATCAGAGTGAACCTCTGGTTATAAACCATCAAATTGCGGGAAAATCCTAAAGGAATCTTATCCAAGTAAGTATGGTAACATAACTTATGGCACAGGTAATGACTCGTGGTATGGGAAAATCAAGATTTATTATTCAATGGACAATCCGCAGCCAAGCACCTAGCAAATTATACTAGGTGTGCAGTTCATCGACTAGACGTTGGTTGGCTTATATTTTAGGTTTTTCTTATTTAGGTTGCTTATTTGAATACCGATTTTGTGTATTAGAAACATAATTAAGATTATCAACAATATAGGCTTAAGATATAGTCAGGCCCCACCCCAAAGGGTGCAGGAGAGCCTCTAAATGTTTATTTAATGCTCTCTGTTAAATGGGTATAAATATAATGAAGAGGTATTTATACTTAGGGAGAAGGACTCTACTTTGGTTTTGATAAAACCTCGCTAATTTAGTAGAGGGATTCGCAATATATTGGTTGTAATTTTTCTTTAATATTTGCATATTTGTTTTACAAATCAGGTAATCAAAATTTTAAGTCGAGTTTAACCGCAATGCTCCGAAATATGTGGTATATTACATTCAAGTATGCCGATTGTTATAGAGAGTGTTTCTCTGGAGAAATTTTTGACTTGATTAAGCGAACAATAAACTCTCTTAGCAATATGTGTATATTTTTAGCACTTACTTTACTTTATGGGGTACCTCGGGCTACCAAGTTACCCCCTTTGTACCCCTCCTTTTTCTCAGTAGGCAGCTACTATTCTGGTTTTATTTTTAATAAACCAAATATATGCTTTAATTTAGTGCGAAGCGGTAGTAAATGTAGAAATTTGTCTACGGTTTCTTCCTTAAGGGTACTAACTAAGGCTGCAAAGGTGTCTTCAATAAGACATAAACTTTACGAGAATTATCAGGATATTACATTTGAAGTAATAAATAATCTATTGGTTAATCAAGGAGTATCTATCACACCTGAAATTATCGAAAAAATCAAGAGTATTCCGAGTGTTAAGTTTGATTTACCTATATGTGATCAAATTTATCCTTCTTTGGCTGCTTTAGTGGGAAGACCTCAATCTAAAGGGTGGAAATCAGGGGTATATATTTTTACGCATAAACCTAGTGGAAGTAAATATGTAGGTTCAAGTAATAATCTTTCTAGAAGATTGGACCAATATTTCACATTTAAACATATCGACAATAAAAATTCAGGTAAATTTTTACCTTTTTTACAAGAGGAAGGGTTTTCTAAATTTAGTTTGGAAATCATAGTTATGCCTGAGGAATTATCTACTAGTTATTGCTTTTTATTTTTAGAGCAATATCATCTTTTACATAAACAATTTGATCTAAATGTACAAAGAATAGTAAATTTTCGTGTTAATCAAGGTAATAAAGTTTATTTATATGATGTAGAGGGAAAAACCCTTTATTATACAGCTAATTCTTTTAATCAACTTCAAGGTGACTTAGGTATACACTTTAATACATACACCAAATGTGTAAAAAAAGGGGGAGAGTTATTTAAATTTTTTTGTTATTTCACATGATCTATTAAAGAGTGTGAAAAAATCAAACTTAAGTCTTTTAGAGTTAAACAGTTTAATCGCAGAGAAACAAACAGAGTATAATGTATTAAAAGGTAAATCTATGATTGAAAATTTATTAAAAGTTAACCCTTTAAGCATTGCTTTAGTTGTTAAAGAAGTAGCTACAGGAAAAATTTGGAAATTTTCTAGTTTGACTGTTGGAGCAGCTTCCCCACCACTTAGCTATCTTAAAGTGTCTAGACAAACTATAGCTAAGTATTTAAACACAGATAAACCTTATAAAGGTTATATATTTTCAACTACAGATTCTTAGTACTATTGTCTTTTCTTTGCGTATAGGTTATTATTTTTTTTAGAATATTTTTCTGATTAGGGTGAAATATATCATCTTAGTTAGTAAATAGTATTTTATCTCTTTTTTTGCTTATTATTTCAGTTAATTTAACATATTTACAGGGACGTTATCCGGGATTATATTTATAGAGTATTTAATGATTATTTCAAATTTATTCCTATTTAAGGTAAAAGTAAAATAGTCTTAGGTTATATTGGTAAGCTCAGGAATATGGGTGGGCTTATCGGGTGGCGGTGGGATTATAATCTATATTTTTAGGATTTTCTTTTCCTTTATCTTGTTATAAAGCGGCCTATTAAAATAATAGTTTTAACTATCAATAAAATTCTTCGCCTCTCTCTTCCCTGCTAATTTAATAAAGCTAGGAAGGGTACATTCTTTTGCTTGCCCTTCATTAGGTATCAAATGTGATGCTTATCCAGGTAGACTTAATCAAGTATCTGTTTTTATTAACAGAGAAGGTGTATTTTACGGTCTTCTGAACAATGGCCGAAACTGTAGTGAACCTATGGTTATAAATCATCAAATTGCGGGAAACCCCTAAAGAAATCTTATCCAAACAAGCATGGTAACATAGTTTGTGGCACAGGTAATGACTCGTGGTATGGGAAAATCAAGATTTATTATTCAATGGGCAATCCGCAGCCAAGTACCAAGTTTAGGCGTAGCCTTGTTTGGTATGCAGTTCATCGACTAAACGGTGGTTGGTATTATTAATATTAATAATGCTTAAGATATAGTCAGCCCCCACCTGAAAAGGTGAAGAAAAATATTAGTATTTATTTATATTTTTTGTAAAATAAATATATGTTTATTTGTTAATATATATTTAGGGAATTCTCTACAATAGTTTGCTAAACTTATTATTAATGTAATAATAAAATTTAAAGTATGTTATAAAAATAACACACATAAAGCACTTTTTATAAGGTAAAACTGTTGTAGTATTTGCATAGAGGTTCTCTAGCAACTGCTGTATGTTTAACAAGATCTTTTAGCTCAATTAAACCTTTAGCTAATAATCCAGAATCTTTAGCGTTATAACATATCAATAGTGGAAAACCTACTACTTCATTAATAATAAATAAAATATTATTAAATCAAAATTTAATTGTTACTGACTCTAAATTAAACCAATTATTCAAAGTTCAAGGTGTTGAATTCGATCTTCCTATATCTACACCAGAAAATTATCAACTTTTAGATGAATTGACAGGAAAATCTAAACATAAAGGTTTCTTTGGTGTATATATGTTTATACATAAAAATACAGGGGATAAATATGTAGGTTCATCTAATTTACTGAGACGTAGAATGGAATATTACTTTAATGGGGATTTTCCTTTAGCCGGTAAATTTTTACCTTTACTTGATAAATATGGGCTAAAAGCTTTTAAATTAAGAATTTTTAAACTAGATATCAATAAATTTAGTAGTCAAGACGCTTTAATTTTAGAGCAATATCATTTATTAAATAAAGAATTTAACTTAAATTCTTTAAGAGTTGTTAATGCTGGGTCTTCAAAAGGTGATCCTGTATATGTTTATGATCTAACATGTAGTACTCTTTATTATCATGCTAAATCTAGAATTGAGTTAAAAAGAGTATTGAATATACACACTGAAACTAGTAAAAAGTTTATTGATTCTAAATTACCTTATCTTAATAAATTCTTGTTATTAAGCTATCCTATATCTACTGCTTTTGTAAGTAATATTTCCATACAAGAATTAGTAGGTATAATGCAAGAAGAAAGACAAAATACGTATAAATTAGGTACTCGTAGAAGTATTCCAGTGGAATTAGAAATCAAAGAAGGAAATACTTTTGTAGATTATCCAGGTCATAATTTAAAATTTGATTCTTTAACTTCTTGTATTGAATATTTAAGAGGATCAGGTTTAACTATAAAAAGAGATACTTTAACCAGATATATTAAGATGGGTAAAGTATTTCATAATTTCGTATGTAAATATTCGGATATAGCTTTACCTGATAATTTTGAACAAGTTGGATTAATAATGGAAGAACATCTAAAATTAAAAATAAATAAGGATGATTCTTCAGGCGCAGCCATCCTTCGGCCAAATAGAATAAATAAATCTGTGTTAGTTAAGGGGGGGTAGATTTCGAAAAAGATTTCGAAAGTATTACGGATACAATAAAATACTTTGATACTTTAAACATAAAATTAGATAGAAAAACTTTATATTTACGTTTAAAAGATGGTGAAATATATAAAAGTTTTTATTTTTCTTATAAATAACTTCTTTTTTTTTAGGGGGGGGGGCTAACGGCTGCGTACATGATTACGGGTTCGCTAGCAGCAGTAGCCTTATTCCCCCCCTTTATATATTAGATATATATTAATCATAATTTATTTATTACATTAAATTATCGTAGAGAAATCGCAATGTTCAGAGATTTGTGGGATTCTTCACTCTAGTATGCCTATTGTTATTGAATCAGTTTCACTTGAGAAATTTCTTACTTGATTGAGCGAACAATAATTTTTGTTTTGTACTGTTATGTACAGCTAAATTTGAGGGGAAAGCTATTGGTCTTTCCCCCCCCCCAATCCAAGTAATATAGTTATGTCTAGTCTTATGGCTATTACAATTTCTATTATAAGTTTAGCAATTTTATTATTTATATTTATGAATAAAGAATGATTAAGTATGGGTACCGTATCGGTATATTTATTTAATACTTCATAATGAAAAAATTTTATCCTGAACTTTACTGTTTTGCAGTTACTTTTATGTTTGGTGTTATTTGAGCACTACCTTTAAAAAGTTTTACTAAATTAACTTTAGAAAATACTTTTATTTCAAACGAGACAAGTATAGTTATACTTATATTTATTTCAGGTTTTATCTCATATATAGTTGCTAAGGTACACCAATATATAAAAGGTAAAGGTAACGTTGTTAATTTTAAAGAATTTATTTATATATTTACAGTTAGTATGGTAATTACTATCTTTTTTATTTTTTTTGTTATCCTTTACTAGCTTTATTTATTGGCGGTGGAGTTTACTATTTAGTTAAAGAATTGGCTTTTTTATACGAGCAACTTATAGTTAATACAGGAGGATATAAAAATATTCTAGGGTATTTAATGTCTGATAGTCAAGGAGGAGGTCAAAATACAACTGTAGGGTCATCCGGGCAAAATTCACCTGCTTCTGCTAGCAGCTCGTCTTCAAATGTCAGGGTTGGTTTAATGGAATCTCCCTTTGTTTATATTTGAAGATAAAATGTTTGTAGTAGACAGAAATATTACAAATATTAAACAAAGAATTAATGAGAATAGTATCTTGATTAATAAGTATAAAACATATAGTAAAATTATGTGATATGTACCTAAATATGGTGCAGCTTTGTATGATGTTTTCACTGAGGCTAGTTTAAACAGTAAAGATAATGTTTTACGTTATGAAATAAAACTTGACGAACATAGAAGGGAATTTAATGAACTTCGTCTTAAAAGACTGGATATTTTATTTAGATTAGATGAAATCGATTAATAAAGGTAATTAACGGACAGTTGTTCTTTATATTATTAAAAAGTATTTAGGATTAATAATTTTATTTAAACCATTTGTTAAGTTTATTCTAAAATATTCACTTAACATTAAGGAGTACATGCTGATTTATTTGGTGTGATGCTATATTATATTCCTATATGGACGCAAGCTTGTTATAGGGGAGGGGGGTAGATTGGGTTATCGATAACCCTACCCCCCCCCCCTCTAAAAATAAATTATAAATGGAATAATTTTGAATAATAGTAATATTATTTTATTAGAAGTAAAAGATATTTATCATCTATAACAATACTTTTTACTCATAACTTAAATTTAAAGATGGGAAAGTATATTAAACCTGGCGGCTCCTGCGAAGCTAGGTAGCCGCCCTCAAAGTGTGTTAGTTTAATGGTAGAACCTAACGCTACGGTCGTTATGGTACAAGTTCGAGTCTTGTACGCACTTAAGAGCTATATACATTTTTTAAGTTATGGACTATCTTGGTTTCGACGTAAAAGGGCTCATAAGCTGAACTTTTAGAGCTATGTGAATGTATTAATATCCCCTCCCACATCCTGTGGGGATTATGGGTGTATATTAATAATAATCTTAAAATATAGTCAGTTTCAATATTAGAGTATTGATATAAATTGAATAGGAAGTAAAAATCAGTAGTCATATGTTGGTTATTATAAGTATATTAGAAAGATAAATAAAATGTCCAGCCATACTGACTGCCGCCATACTTCTCTTTGGAGAAGTATGGCCGGGTTAGTCAGGGCGGACGGTTGAATAATTATATCTACTATATCGGTAGTATTTTTATTTATTTTAATGCTGATTAATATTAAAATAAGTGAGTTACAAAGTAATCTTATTTAATCGCTCTCTTCACTTTAAGCAGTGGAGGGGATGTTGTATTTTATCATAATATAGCAATATAATTGTAAGCCCTTCGGTTTCATTCGGACACGTTAAAATTTAAACCTTGCCTTTTTTTCTTAAATACACTATTTTAAATGCACTCCTACAAAGTATATATCCATAGGTTTATATCTTATTTAATTCTGGACCTGGTTTAAGATTAGCATTGTTGTTTTAAATTACTTTAGGTGTTAGTTCCTGCGGGACTCGGTAATTCTAAATTTAAGGGGGGGGGGGGAATTAAAAATTCCCCCCCCTCTTTTCACATTCAGAGGGAGGCTTTATTCCTGAGGAGACGTTAGCCACCGTCTGATGCGAGGCCGGGGCATCAGGTAGGAGATTATCTAACAGAATAGTAGTGGATAGTCACTTCTGACTACATTTCAAAATAATTTATTTTTATAATAATCCAACAATGAATTTAACCTTAATACTTTTTTTAATTGGAGTCTTAGGATTCGTATTAAATAGAAAAAATATTATCTTAATGCTTATTTCAATTGAAATAATGCTTTTAGCCATAACTTTCCTTATATTGGTAAGTTCACTGAACATTGATGATATAATCGGACAAACTTACGCTATCTATGTGCGCTGTCTCACTACTTAATAATGCAATGCATATGTGAATGCATCACCATACGTCTTCAAAATGGTGGCTATGTCGGAGTTAGGCCGAGGGGAAAACCCAAGGTTGAACTTAGCATCTCCGAAAAGCAGATTAGAGGGATGATTCTACCTATCAGGTCTGCAAATAGCAATCTCTCATGGTAAGCGACATACTTCGCGAACTCTATCGACCAGTGCTCTCAAGCGTAGGGGATGAATACAAGAATCTAATAGGTTCATTCAATGGGTCCTTGCTATGTATAGATGAGCAAGGACGGAAGATCCATTGACACGTTTATCAACAAGATATAATAAAGGCCGAAGGTGGAGTACCTAAAAGAGGTCACAAAATGGATTATGAGTAGGAATTCAGGATTACCTAAAAGGAGTAATCCTCAAGGTAACGGAGGATCAATAGTACCGTTTCGGGAAGTGGTCTAGGTCATTCGCAAAGCGGGAACGCATACTACTCCGGATGGGGTTACAACTTAGAGTTAAAGTAGGCAGGGTAGCTTTGCAACCTCAGAAACTCTGGGGCATGAGTGGCGTGAGAGCCGTATGAAGGGAAACTTTCACGTACGGTTCGGTGGAGTGCGACGTCACCCTAACCTTCTCCGGAAGAAGGGGACGCTTGGTATAGCCAACATAATTGTAGTAGCGGGAGCCGAGTCAGCAATAGGTTTAGGTATTCTAGTAGCCTTTTACAGATTAAACTCCTCCTTTAAATTATCTCCTTATTTTATAGCTCCAGGCGCAAGCTCTAAAAATATATATCCTTATTCAAAAGTTAGATTTTTTTCTACAGGGAATGCTTCCCCTAAATGTAATGTTAATACGATTTTTCTGAAGGCCCAAGCTCTAGATTCTTCCTTTATTACAGGTTTAATTGACGCAGAGGGTTCTTTTGTTGTAACTATATTGAAAAATACTAGATATCGTTTAGGATGAGTTATACAAGCTAGATTTCAATTAAAACTCCATGAAAAAGACCGATATTTAGTCTTAGCAATCCAAGACTTTTATAATAATATAGGTTATATATCTAATATTAATAAACGAAATTCAGTTGAATTTAGAGTTACTAATATTAAAGATTTATACGTTATTATATCGCATTTAGAAACTAATCGGCTTCTAACTAATAAGTGTGCAGATTTTTTATTATTTAAAGAAATATGTTCTATTATTCTTAATAATAAACATTACACACCTGAAGGGCTGCAAAGAATTATTAATAATAAAGCAGCTATGAATTGAGGTCTATCTGATAATTTAAAAGAAAATTTCCCCTTAACAGTACAAACACCAAGAGCTATCGTTACGAGCATGCGCCATGATATAACACCTGAATGGGTAGCTGGTTTTTGTACGGGAGAATCTAACTTTTCTATTTTTATAACAGGTAAATATGCTTCAGTTCGTTTTTCTGTAAGTCAGGATATAAGAGACGCTTTATTGTTAGAAAATTTAGGTTTTTATTTAGGTTGTGGTATAATAAATAAATATAAAAATCGGGACGTTTGTCAATTAGTTGTGGCAAAAATAGACGATATTATTATAAAGATTATACCTTTTTTTGAAAAATATCCAATAAAAGGTTCTAAGTATAATAATTATATTTATTTTAAAGAAGCAGCCTTTATCATTAAAAATAAAGAGCATCTTACAAATAATGGTATGGATAGAATAAAAGAACTAAAAAGTATAATTAATAAGGAATAATTTAAAGTTTTGATCAAAATAGATAGAGTGAACCTTTATCTAGTTATAGTTCTACCTATAGCTAAACTTTCAAATTGCGGGAAACCCTTAAAGACAAATCTACCAAATTAACATGGTAACATAGTTAATGGCATAGGTAATGACTCATGGTAAGGTAAAAACGGTTTTGTATATGTAGGCAATCCGCAGCCAAACACCTTTAAAGGTGTGCAGTACATCGACTAAATGGAAGTTGGTTTATTTAAAATAAGCTTAAGATATAGTCAGTTTCAATATGAAAGTATTGAAGTAAAACGAAGAGGAAGTCATTTCGCTTATCTAATATATATGGACTATATTTATATTCTATCTCGTCTAACCCTTTTTAACCTGAGTCATCTTGCAACAGCCTCAATAAACACAGCAAATAACAATAATAACCACCAAGAAATAGTACGAACCTCTCGTCCTATGAGTTACACAAGCCTTAGATATTTATCTTCAAGTTCGCAGAACAACAACGTACTACCTTCAGTAGTAAAAATCTCAACGAATACGGAGGCTCACGAAGGGTTGGTAGAAGAGAGCTTACATAGCTGATTTATCACAGGGTTTACCGATGCTGAGGGTTGTTTTAGAATAAGTTTGGTTAAAGACCTTCGTAATCGTTTGGGTTGAAAGATACAAGCTTTTTTTTTAATCAACCTTCATTTAAAAGATCTATATCTCTTAAAGCAAATTCAAGTGTATTTTGGAGGTATAGGTGCGGTTACATGCTCAAAGGATAAATGTCATTATGTAGTAAGTTCTTTGTCTCAAATATCTAATACAATTATCCCTCACTTTGATAAATATCCTTTAATATCTCAAAAACAAGGAGATTACCTCTTGTTCAAAGATGTGGTATCAAGGATGTTAAATAAAGAACATTTAACTCGAGAAGGTTTAGAGCAAATAGTTGCAATAAAGGCTTCTTTAAATTTAGGGTTGCCAGAAAAAATAAAACAGGCTTTTTCTTTTGTTATTCCTGTTCAAAGGCCTACAACTTTAAAACCGGTAATCCCGCATGCTAAATGAATGCAAGGGTTTACTACAGGTGAAGGCTGTTTTTTTGTGAATATTTTTAAATCTTCACACCATAAATTAGGTTTCCAGGTGAGGGTAGAATTCGAGCTGGCTCAACACATTCGTGATAGTTTATTAATAGAGAGTATTAAAGATTATTTCTGTTGTGGAATTGTTAGTAGTTATTCTAATGGTATGGTGAAGTTTAAATGTATAAGTTTTTTAGATATATCTTCTATAATCATTCCTTTTTTCAAAGAACATTTCCCTCTGGGTAATAAACGTTTAGATTTTGTGGATTTTTGTATAGTTGTTAAATTAATGGAAGATAAAGCTCACTTATCAGAGGAAGGACTAAAGCAAATCCAAAGTGTAAAAGCCGGCATGAATACCAAAAGAGTCAATTAATAGTAAATCTTTTGGTTACAATTAATTGCAATTGCTGCTTCTTATTATTTAAAAGCAGGTAGATAGGTGCTATTGTGGTGATGCAGTATATTCCTTTCCATCGCATCATATTCCGTCACAAATAGGCAGGTGGCGGGCGGCGGATGACCGGTGAATGGGCCGGTCCTTGTAAAGGTGCCCTAGTAAGAAACCGCCCGCCCGCCCGCTTTTGTATAATCTTTCTAGGGCTCCCTTACAGTAGATAAAAGATAAATGATAGAAGATAGATACAAACCATGTTAATGTTAGGGCAAATGTCCGGAATGTCTTCGTAACGGAGAGGAAGTGTTGCAATAGAATATAAATAATGTATTTAAGTATAATAATTTTACCTTTATTGGGGAGTATAGTAGCTGGCTTTTTTGGTAGAAAAGTCGGGGTTCGCGGAGCACAAATAATAACTTGTTCGTGTGTAATAGTTACGACTATTTTAGCTTTGTTGGCTTTTGTTGAAGTAGGTTTTAACAATATTCCTGTTACAATAAACCTATTTAGATGAATAGATTCAGAATGATTTAATATTATTTGAGGATTTCAATTTGACGCTTTAACAGTGTCGATGTTAATCCCAGTTTTAATTATAAGTTCATTAGTTCATATTTACTCTATAGGATACATGTCCAATGATCCTCATCAACAGAGATTCTTTAGTTATTTAAGCTTGTTTACTTTCATGATGATTGTCTTAGTAACAGGTAATAACTATTTACTAATGTTTGTGGGTCACCTTATCTCGGCCCTTTATATACTAAACTATATAAGATATTTTCCACAAATTGCTGGAATATCTTTTTATTTGTCTTTCGTGGTTGTCCTAGATAGACACCCTCTCTACTAAGAAGAAGTAGAATCTTTATATGAGTATAGGGAGGGGAAGGACCTAAAGACCAAGACGAAATAAAGACAATCAGCAGGGAAACTTTTATTTCTTTTTTTTAGAATAAAAGTGCCTTCAGAGACTAAACGTGGAATACCCTCCTTCAGCTGCTTATCATGTAGAGTATAAACAACTCTACTCAAATAGTGAAAGGGTAAAGATATAGTCCAAAAATTATGTGAATAATTCTATTGTATTGTGAGAATTGTTTTTTAGTTTAGATAATTATTGCATATCTGATTTATATAGCGGTTTTTATTTGTCTAATTTCTATAGTTTTAATTCCTCATTGAGTTGCAATTTTAATCGGTCTCATAGTAGTAAAAGTGTTGTTACATCAGCTTCCGCTGCAGGAGGAGAAAACAAATTCTCAAATAAGTATAAAAAAGAGTATGATTTAACACAGTATCAGAGGGAAGCACTAATAGGTGTAATGTTAGCAGATGGTAACTTGGATAGGGGTAAACCAACTTATAACACTAGACTTAGAATAGATCATACTTATCCTGATCAAGAATCATATGTGCTTAGCTTACATGCTTTATTTGTCTCAATGATAGCTATGGAACCTACCATCGTTACAAGGAAGTCTGATCCTAGAACGGGAAAAGTTTATCAATCAATGTATGTTAGAACATTAAGGTTTGCTTGTTTAAATCCATACCATGATTTATTTTATAAGGATAAAAAGAAAGTTGTCCCTTTAAATATACAAGATTTATTAACTCCTGTTGGGTTAGCTCACCTGATAATGGGGGATGGGTTTCTTAACGGTCAAAGTAACGTAGTGATAATATGTAGCGAGAGTTTCTCTAAAGAGGAACAAGAGCTTTTAATATCTGCTTTGGACCAAAAATTTGGAATTAAAGCTACTTTAAATAAACGTGTTTCAACTATAGGGAGTGAAACATGAAGAATTAGAATAAGTAAAACAAGTATGGATAAGTTAAAAGGTTTAGTACAACCTTATTTTATTACAGAAATGTTATATAAATTAGGATAGAGGGAGGTTAAATTCTAAAATAATAGTAGTAGTAATTTTAATCTTGATCTTGTTATTATTATTGTTATTATTATTATTGTTATAATTGTTAAAAAAATATAAACAAATCTCTCACAAGAACAATAATGTGAGAAGGTGTCGGTGTTTGTTCATATCTTCTAGTATGTTTTTGATTTACTAGAATAGCAGCAAACCAAAGCTCTATATCTGCTTTATTAACAAATAGAGTAGGTGATTGCATTTTAACTATAGGAATGTTTGCTATATTATGAACTTTAGGTAATTTAGATTATGCTACAGTATTTTCATTAGCTCCTTACATTAATGAAAATATTCTTACTATGATAGGTATTTGCTTAGTAATTGGAGCGATGGCTAAAAGTTCACAAGTTGGACTTCACGTTTGACTTCCAATGGCGATAACCAAATAAATGTCGCAAATGGTCAAATTTTTTTGTATAGTAAATTTGGCTATAGAATCATACCAGAAGTATAGCAAGGATTAAACCAAATATACCTCGTAAGTATGAAGATTCTACTATGGTGAAAACGGTCAATACGTTCCGTAGTAAAGACCGTCGGTATTTTAATGTATCGCTACAGACTGGTTCACCACGGGGTGGCTGAAATGCTGCTGAATGTACAGTCGGAAGCTCTATCTATTTGACAGGTGTAATCGGAGTTGTGGATATATTTAAGGATATATTTCAACTATATACCTTGAGCTTTGGGAAGGTTTATATTTAATCAATTTCTTTTACTGCAATATTTATTTCAATACTTCAGGTTTATTTAGTAATAGTTATTCTAATAAGTTTCATAAACTTTCTTACTGTCGTGGCTGCTTCGCAGCAGGGATGGTTAGTTTGTCAAAAAGAGGTTTTCATACTGATAGTAAAGCTTTAGATAAATCACTTATATGAGTTTATGATATAAATAATTTATCTGGTAATTTATATGGCTTAGTTGAAGGAGCTCCTTTTAAAACTAAAACGGAATGCGCTAAGACTTTGGCTATTAGTCGTAGTACTGTTTTAGCTTATTTAGATAAAGGAAAACTTTTAAATAATAAATTGATATTTAGTTCTACTGTGTTATCTAAAGAGGAATTATCTCGTTGAGTGATTCCTTCAAAAGTCTGGGAAATAATAACAGGTGAACTATTGGGGGATGGTCACATAAAATATGATCCTCTTAAAAATCCACTTGTTAATGGTAGAATTGAATTTACATTTTCGGCCAAAATTTTACATTACGTAAACTATTTAAAATATGATGTATTATCTTCTATTTGTACTATTTCTAGACCTACACCTTGACCTAATCCAGAGTTAACAGGTAAAGAGCCTACACAGTTTTGATTTAGTACTAAACGTTTACCAGCTATTTCTAATTTACATCAACTTTGATATAAAGTAATAGATGGTAAATATATAAAAATTTTACCTTTAAATATAGAAGAGCTGTTAACTCCAGTAGCTTTAGCTCATTTAATTATGGGTGATGGTTATTTTAGTGATGGTTGTCTTAAAATATGTACAGACAATTTTACTAAAGATGAAGTTTTAACATTAATAAATGTTTTAGATGTAAAATTTGGTCTAAATGCTTCTATTAATAAACGTACTAACCCAGATGGAAAGGTTAAGTGACGTATTAGAGTAAGTAAATTAAGTATGGATAAGCTAATAACTATAGTGAGTCCTTATATTATACCTGAAATGTCTTATAAACTAGAATTAAAAAAGTAATTCGAGTTTCCTTGGAATGGGCTGTCTTGGAAATAAGGCTGCCCCTCCCTATTCCCCAGGATTAGTGTTGATTTATATTTGTTTTTTTGAGTTGGAGGGTAACGTACTCCTCACGAAAACTAAATATATAAAAATATTGCCGGTAAATTTGGAGTTATTACGGGCTTTCCTTAAACTTCACTATGTGCGAAAATATCCTTATTTAAGTATTGGTCCACTCAAGAGTTCTTTCTTGTTAGGAAAAATCCAATATGAGGGACAATATGCAGGAAACTTGGGGATAACTCAAGGATCTTCAGAGACTACACGTGAAGCATATATATTAAAAGATAATCTATTTAAGTTTTGGTTTATAGGGTTTTTAGAGGGTAAAGGATATTTTTTAATTAATAAAAATGGAAATTTAGAATTTAAATTAGTACACACATCTAGAGAAGCCTCAGTTTTATTTTTGATCAAGAAGGAATTAGGTTTTGGTGTTGTACGAATACAAGATAAAGTAAAAAATAATCATTGCTTTAGAGTAAATGATGAAAAAGGTTTATTGAAATTAATTTCAATATTAAATGGTAATTTATTTTTAGATAGTAAACAAAGAGAGTTTAAACTATGAGTTGATGCATATAATAAAAAATACGAAACTTCTCTTGTCTATTTAAAAAACGATAACAAGCCTGATTTGTCAAATTCTTGATTATCAGGTTTTACAGATGCTGTAGGTAGTTTTGCTTGTATTATAAAGGATAAACCTGATTTAAATGGTTTGGTTAAATTGAGTTTTACTATATTAAAAGAAGGTAATTATAACCAGATGGTGTATTTAGCTGAAATATTTAAAGGTAATTTACATTTTAATAAAGGTATTTATGAAATTACAGTTAATACAACTAAATTGTCTAGGGTAATTAATTATTTAAATATCCATCGTTTAAAAACTGATAAATCAGTAGTTTATTTAAATTTTAGAAAAACTTATTTACTTACAAAAAATAAAAAATCTTTAACGAATGAAGAGATAAAACTTTTAAGTAAATATAAAAATAATTTAAATAGATTAGATTTAAAATTATCTTAATAGAGGTATCTAATTAAAAAAAGGTTTAGTTTAATAATAATAAACTATCCCTTTTTAAATATATATGAAGATATAGTCCGAACAGTTACGTAAGTAACTGCGTATTTTTAATCAATGTATATTAAAAATCAACATTTTTGCCTACTCCAGTTTCTGCATTAATACACGCTGCCACAATGGTAACAGCGGGTGTATATTTATTAATGCGTTCATCTCCTTTAATAGAATATAGTAGTACTGTATTACTTATATGTCTATGATTAGGAGCAATAACTACTGTTTTTAGTTCTCTTGTGGGTCTATTCCAACAAGATATTAAAAAGGTAATTGCCTATAGTACAATGAGCCAACTTGGAATGATGGTTATAGCTATAGGTTTATCTTCTTATAACCTAGCCTTGTTTCACCTAGTTAATCATGCTTTTTATAAAGCATTATTATTCTTAGGAGCAGGTGCTGTTATTCACGCAGTAGCTGATAATCAAGATTTCAGAAGATATGGAGGACTAATCTCATTCTTACCTTTAACTTATTCTGTTATCTTAATTGCAAGTTTAAGTTTAGTAGCTTTCCCTTTTATGACTGGTTTCTATAGTAAAGATTTTATATTAGAATCTGCCTTTGGACAATATCACTTTAGTAGTATTGCTGTTTACACCATAGCAACTATAGGTGCAATATTTACTACTCTTTATTCTGTGAAAGTTCTTTATTTAACTTTTTTAGCTTCACCTAATGGACCTATAACTTCATATAAACATGCTCATGAAAGTGACATGTTTATTAGTTTACCGTTAATAGTTTTAGCTATATTCTCAATATTCTTTGGTTACTTAGCTAAAGATTTGTTTATAGGGTTAGGTTCTAGTTTTTTCACGGATAATAGTATATTTCTTCATCCTACAAATGAATTAGTAATTGATACTGAATTTGCTGTTCCTACTCTGTTTAAATTATTGCCTTTCTTTTTTACTGTCTTCTTTAGTGCGTTAGCTATTACTATATCGGAATTTTTACCAGGTGTAGTTATTAATTTTAAATTATCTAAATTAGGTCGTAATATTTATGGTTTCTTTAACCAACGGTTCTTAGTTGAAATGTTTTATAATAATTACGTTACAAACTTAGTACTTTATTTAGGAGGTCAAACTACGAAAGTTCTAGATAAAGGTAGTGTAGAATTAATAGGTCCATTTGGATTAGAGAAAGCATTAATTAACTTTAGTAAAAGCTTAACTAAGTTAAGTACTGGTGTAGTTACAAGTTACGCTTTATATATTTTAGTTGGTCTTATATCTTTTATATTTATTCTTTACTTATCAGAAATTAGCTCTAGCTTAATTATACTATTAATTATACTAGCTTCTTTTAGTTTAAATGATAGTAAACAATATTTTGTGGGAAGTTTACATTCTGTAACTTCCCCCTCACCCTCTTTTAAATTAATAGGGGGGGATCTTTAAATAAGGATCAAAGAATGTTTCATTCTTCGTCTTTAAGGAAAGAAGTTTCTTCAAATCAACACAAGCTTGCGCCTACAAATAGTGAATTTAAATTTAAAAATAGCGCTTTTTCTGAAGTTTGCTTGCCTTTATCTAAAAAATTTTTTACCAAGAATAAAGGGAATAGTTCACAATCAGTAAGAGGGGCTCTCCTTATTACTAGTTTTAAACCTAGTGGTTTTTTATCTCTTTTAGATAAAAAACTATTTAGCACTCTTAGCTCTTCTCCTGATACAGAATTATTAGCTTTATTTCGCAGTAGTTGTATTATTGATAATTTAAATGAATCTATTTTAAAGTTATGTCAAAATAACAAAATATTTTTAAAATCAGATCTACCCCCTGTGGGGGTTGATCCCCCCTTGTGGTGGATCTTTTTGGTTTAATTTACACAAAAGTACTTTCTGATAAAAATGCATTATTAAAGAATTATCCTGAATTATCTGAATTAGAAATAGAATTACAGAATGATTTTAAAGATAATTCTGCAAAGGTGGCTGAATTTTTTGTAATTCATAATAATAAATTGCATGTTAAACTAAAAGATATTTGGGTTTAATTAAAGAACATAATTCTAATGTAATAATGCCTAAATCTAATGAATTTTTATCAGAAAAGAACGTTGTTTTAGCCTGAATAGGTTATAACACTCCTAGTATTAAGGATACATCTATAACTCCTCTAGTTGGTACAGGATTCAGTTCATTTCTTGATATGGAAGATCAAACTCCTTTCTCACTATATAAACAATGAGTGATATCTTTATATCTGCTAACATGAGAATATAATATTTTGTTAGCTGTATATTTAAGTTTAGTATCCGGGTCTGTGGATTTATACTCAGATATAACAGATCTTAAGGATAAAAGTTCTATCTATTGATTTAACAGACAACAATTCTTTATGCTTAATCTGGAAGAATCTTTAAACAAGAAAGGGCGTTTTATTCTAGATATGTATTCCAACAAATTTATATTTAAAAGAGAAGTCTTTGAGGACATTAGTTATGTTGCTTTGAACTTAATATTAGGACATAGTATTATTAATGCGTTTGAAAATATAGATATTAATTCTATAAGTGAAGATGAATTCTTTAATATTTTAAAAGATATAATTAGTAAACATTATATTATTTATAGTAAACAATATGAATATTTAAATAAGTTAAGATTATATCGTATTAATAATTACTATAGTGTTAATGATTTATTCGAAATTAATAAAGAATTTATTAATTAGAAACAAGTTTATGGTTTTTTTGCTGTAGTGTTGGTACCGACACTCTTATTCTTATTGCTTTGCCTAGCTTTGCCTAGCTTTGCCTAGCTTTGCTAAGCAAAGCAATAAGGGTAAAATTTTTCAATCTTTTCGTCAAATACTTGACGCTATTACTCTATATATAAGTAATTAATCAATAATTTATAATTTAATATGCCTCAATTAGTACCCTTTTATTTTGTAAATGAAGTAACTTTTATTTTTGCAATTATAGCTATAACAGTATATATGTTATCTAAATATATTTTACCAAGATTTGTACGTTTATTTTTATCACGTACTTTTATTTCAAAACTTCATGCTAGCGCAGAAAAAAATTAATTTCTGGTTGCTTCTAATCCCCTCCTAGCTTGCTACTCCTCAACAAGTTGAGGAGTAGCAAGAAGGGGATAAAGTAGTAGGCATAATTCGTCCGCTCCCCCTTCGGGGACTTACGTCAGCTACGCTGACTCAAGGAGTCCCCGGGGGTCGCGAAGCGAAGAAGTATCCATACCTGTATGGATACTTAGTATCCTGACTGCTATACTGACTCTGTACATCGTCCAAAGTGTACTTCGTCTGTACTTCGTTTGTACTTCGTCTGTACTTCGTCTGGCAGACAGACATCCAGCTACAATTAAGGTGCAGCCTACTATACTTCGTCAGAAGTAGGGCGATCCCTCCGGGATACGCAATGCTAAAAAAAAATAGCGAGGTTGTAACAGGTAAGTTGTATTTGCTAGTGCGCGAGTCCCTCCTTCTTCGGCGACTCGCACACTAGCAAACCTTCAATATAAGGTGTATTAGACTAATGTAATATTATGTGCACTCCGGCCTTCGGAGTGAGGATCTATAAAGGCTTATATAGAAAGAAAGTTATAAATGTACAATATGAGTAATTTGAGCTTAAATAATAATTTATACAGAGAAATACTTAGTCCACTAGACCAATTTGAAATAAGAGATTTATTAAGTCTTGATGCACCTACTGTGTTGTCTAGGAAACTATACACAATGTGGGGAAAATTGCCAAACTCCGGGGACGCCCTAGAACTTCAAGTACCAAGCTATATTCGAAAGACTATAAGTGGATGAACTAATCACTCATGTATGGTAACAAGCTTGAAGGCTTCTGAAAAGAACGTGGGTTATCGCGGATCTAAGTCAGTGGTATATAATAATATTACTGTAAAAGAGCAACGAGTATACGGTAGTTTACCAGGATTTTTTTATTCTGGTATAAGATGTACTCTAAAGGGTTTCGAAAGAAATTCTCAGATCAAAATCCTTTCTGACCAATTCTTCACAAAAAGACAATATACAACGAATAATTTATCTAAGGAACTAATTCCTCCTTTCTTTATTACAGGGTTTACTGATGGAGAAGGATCATTTATGGTTACAATGCTAAAATATCCTGCTCTTCGGCAGGGTTGAAAAGTTCAAGCCTGATATGTTTTAACTTCACATAAAAAAGATTTAGCTTTAATTCAAAATATTCAATCTTCTTTAGGTGGAATAGGTAAAATTCAGCCTAAAAGTAATAAGGATTTAATTCAGTTACGTGTTGTATCTTTAGATCAAATAACCAATGTAATTATTCCTCATTTTTCAAAATATCCACTTCTTACTCAAAAAAGAGCTGATTTTGAATTATTTAAACGTGTAGTTAATATTATGAATATAAAAGGACACCTTACTCCTACAGGGTTACAAGAAATTTTTAATATTAAAGCATGTATGAATAAAGGTTTATCTGGTATGAGCTCTGAGTTAAAAGAAGCTTTTAATGTTGTAAATATACTTAGACCTAGAATTGAGTTATCGGTAATTCAAGATCCAAATTGACTAGCAGGGTTTACCTCTGCCGAAGGTTGTTTCCATATCAAGCAGCGTAAGGGGAAACAGCTGGGTAATAAGATAGTTGAATTAATATTTACAATATCTCAACATTCCCGTGATAGAAACTTAATAGAAAGTTTAGTGGATTATTTAGGATGTGGTAGATTTTCAGTATCAAAAGAAGCAGCTTATTATACTTGTTCAAGATTTTCAGATATATCCGAAAAAATCATACCGTTTTTTAATAATTATCCTATTTTAGGTGTTAAATCTGATGATTTTAAAGATTTATGTAAAACATGTGAAATTGTTAAATCAAGGGGTCATCTTACTGATGAAGGATTTAATCAAATAGGTGAAATTAAGAGAGGTATGAATTTCGGAAGATTGCCTAAATAAAGGATTGGCTAGCGCTCCTGCCGAAGGAGGAGAGACCCTCCTCCTGCCGAAGGAGGCGACTACTGATAGATTTATCTATCAGGTGCACACTAGCTAAAGCTAAAAAAATTATGTGTAAGCATAGCTTCGTTAGCATTATAATTGTGAAGTAATTAGGTGATAAATTTGATTGCCTTGATATTTGGGAATTTACACATATCTATTACAAATATTGGATTCTATTTAACAATAGGTGGGTTATTTATATTAACAATGGCTATTTTAAGTACTAATTATAATAAATTAGTAAGTAACAATTGATCAATAAGCCAAGAAAGTCTTTATGCTACTATTCATAGTATAGTAGTTAATCAAATTAATTCCAAAAGTGGCCAAATATACTTTCCATTTATTTATACTTTATTTATAGTTATTTTAATAAATAACCTTATTGGGATGGTTCCGTATAGTTTCGCATCTACTAGTCATTTCGTCTTAACTTTTTCACTTAGTTTCACAATTGTATTAGGGGCAACTATTCTTGGGTTCATGAAACATGGGCTTGAGTTTTTTTCACTATTAGTTCCAGCTGGTTGTCCATTACCTTTATTACCTTTATTAGTGCTGATAGAATTCATTTCATACCTAGCAAGAAATATTTCTCTAGGTTTAAGATTAGCTGCCAACATATAAAAGTGAAAGTAGGCAATTCACTTAATGTGTTTAAGAGCCAAATTCCGGGTAAGCCCTAAAGCTTTAATAACTAAAGATAAGAAGGAAACTACTTATCCGGCCCAGCTAATTACTGAGGGTATAGTAATATTATTAAAGATTCTAGTAATAGGAATGGGTTATCGCGGATCTAAGTCAATTATAGGCTTTATCTCTATAGTTGTAAAAGAGCAACGAGTAGACGGTTCTTCAGTATTTAGGCTGCTGGTGAAACCGCCAAGCCGTACTGTAAGGTGTACTCTAGTCGCCGGGAAAGCCGGTTCTCAGAAGAAACTAAGTAATCTGAGATTAAAGATATCACAATAGCCTTTCCTTATAATATTTTCTAATAACGAAAAAGGTAAACTTAAGCGGTCGCTTGCAGGTTTCATCCTCCTAAAGGAGGATGCCTCCTGCCGAAGGATGGCTAGCTATAGGATTAATTATATTTTTTTACATTATTACATTAATGTACACTAACATTAAAATTAATCATTAAAACACCTTTAAAGAAAGGATAAGCTATAGGCTCTACCTAAGCATTATTCCTTTAAAGAAAGGATAAAGTTGTGAACGGGTTTTACTATTTATTATTAAAAAGCCGGTTAGAAAATATGTAAATTATAATCCCCCGGGCGCGCAGCGCCCTGGACCGCTCCGCGGTAGATTTAACTTAAATAACGTAAGATCACATAGCTTATGTTTTTCATCTAAATATAAATTTATATCTCTACCGGAATTAGCCGCAATTAACAAACAGATAACTCTTAGATTATTTTCAACATCAAAGGGTGATGATTTTTCATTTACAGACCAACCAGGTTTAGTAGTATTTTCGAATGCAGATAAAGATAAACTAGATATTCTTAATTATATTAAGGGTAAATCTGGTATTTATATGTGAACGAACAAATTAAATGGTAAAAAATATGTTGGTAGTTCGGTTAACTTAAGACGTAGAATATTGGAGTATTATAATGTGAATAGAATACTTAATGAAAAAAGTATGCCTATTTATTCATCATTATTAAAACACGGTTACCAAAGCTTTAGTTTTTCTATTTTAGAATTCTGTGACGTTAACAGCCTTATGTCTAGAGAAAAACATTTCTTTGATGTTTATTCTCCAGAATATAATATCTTAAAAACTCCAGGTAGTCCAGAGAGAGGATCGGGATGAAAACATTCAGAAGCTACTATAGAGAATATGCGTGAGGCTGCTAACAAAAGAATGGAATCTCCTGAGGTTTTAGCTAAATTGTCCGCAGCTCAATCTAGCGGTATTAAAGTTGAGGTAACTGATGTGGAAACCGGTACTTCTACCATATATCATGCCATTAAAGCTGCAGCCCGTCATTTAGGTATTGATAAAAGATATATTGAACATTATATTTACTTGAATCAAGATAAACCTGTTTTAGGTAAATATAGTTTTAAATTAATAAACGACAAAGGTGAAAATATTAATTCATTTAATGCTCCTTTAGCCAAAGTTCAGAAAACATCTAAAAAAATAGAGGTTACTAATGTTGATACTAAAGAGGTTACATTATACCCCTCTATAGGTGCTGCGGCAAGTAAACCCCGTCGAAATTTAATTAGAAGTGGAAAAAAAATATAAGTTGTTACAACAACAATATTAAACATAATAGCTAAAAATTAGTTATATTAATTCGAGGATAAAGTTGTGATTCGTTCAATCGTACATAAATCCTTAAATACTTTATCTTTCATTAAAACTTATCCTTCAGATATGGAAGAGAAATTAAGTTTAAAAACATCTATTAATAGTCCAAAAAGGTTTCATTGAATTTGCTGTCAAAAACGAATTGGGATTACACCTACCACCAATTTAAGTAATAAACATTTTAAAGGGATAATAAACATAAGAACTGTATCTACTTCTTCAGCTACGCCTGATATTGAACCTGTTTTAATTTATACTAATCCTGATGAGCATAAAGGATTGATCGTTAAACAAAATAAAGGTAAATCGGGTGTTTATCGTTGAGTTCACAAGGATTCAGGAAAAAGTTCTGTAGGTTCTTCTTCTATGCTGAATGATAGATTTAGACGATACTTTAATCATAGTTATTTATCTAGTAGTAAAAGAGGTGCATCTCTTATTTGTAAGGCACTTTTAAAATATGGTTATGCAGGGTTTAGATTAGAGATTTTAGAATATTGTCCTGTTTCAACAGTACTGGATAGAGAGCAATTTTACATAGATAAATTAAATCCTGAATACAATATATTAAAAATAGCTGGATCAAATTTGGGATACAAACATAGTGAAGCCTCTCTTAAACTTATGAGTGATGCTTCCAAAAGTAGAAATGAATTAGAAGAAGTTCTTAAGTTTAAAAGAGATATTATGTTAGGCCGAAAATTATCTCAAGATCATTTAGAAAGAATGGCTAAGAATAATCCCTTTAGAATACCGATTAGACTTTCTAATATTGAAACAGGAGATAATAAAGAATTTACTTCTATGATACAGGCTGCTCTGTTTTTAGGTGTTCATATGACTACTGTAAAAAGATATTTAGTTAATAATAAACCATGCAAAGGTTATATGATTACTAAAGCTACATCTGGTTTAGATTCATCCCTCTACTAGCCTAACTAACTCAAGACAGGCTGTAGAATTAACTAACAGTGTCACAGGGGTTACCAAACAATTCTCTACAATGAAAGCCGCATATCAATTTTTGGGCGTATCTCCTAGACGACTTTCAAACTATTTACAAAATAATAAGCCTTCTACAAATGGGCAAATTAATACTATTAAAGGGTACATTATCTCCAAACTAGACTCGGTTAAACGAGACGGTAAAACTATAGAAGTTACTAATATTAAGACAAATGAAGTTACTAATTATTCTTCTATTAGTTCAGCAGGTGAGGCTTTGGGTATTCCACAGTCAAGTATTTCTGTTTATTTAAGTAGAAAACGTACTACTCCGTTTAGAGGTATTTATCTTTTTAAATTAGTTTAAGTTGTTTAACATGAGAAAAAAAAATAGTTGTTTTAATATATTATTTGAGTGAGTCAACCTAGTATATCTTTATACTTAAAAGAAAATAGAACTAAACCTTTTAAAGGTCTATATTTATTCAAATGAGTTTAATATTATTACATAATTAGCACCCCCGGTTTTTAGATAGTAAGGATAAAATTGTGTGCGATTATCAGGTCACATGTTGTTAAATATCTTAGCAGGTTTTACTTATAATATAATGACAAGTGGTGTAATATTCTTTATTCTAGGACTAATACCATTAGCCTTTATAATTGCTTTCTCAGGGTTAGAATTGGGAATTGCTTTTATACAAGCGCAAGTTTTCGTGGTACTTAGTTCAGGATATATTAAAGATGGCCTTGACTTACATTAATTTTTATTTTTGTTCACTCCAGTCTATAATTCCAGCAATACCAGATAATATTCTTGAACATCCTTTTATTCAATCACTTGTGGCTTGTCTCTCATTTTTAAAGCTAGCGACGGCATCTATTAAAGGATTAATTTCTGGAGTACCTACGATTATTGTAGGTTGTGTTATAAATATTATTAATTGATTACTCTATTATATCCCGATCAATAAATTAATTAATATAATACATCAAGATTATTTTCTAGCTATATTTATGACAATTATCACTGAAGGTAATACCTTTGTTCTTTGTATGGATAATATATTAAATCCCATATTTAATCCCAGACCTAATTATATACCAGGATTTATTAATCCTAATCCAATTGGACCACCAAGGCCTTATCCGGCTCTTGGTATACAAGAACCTAAAGGTGGTCATCCTAAACCGAACCCCAAACCTAATTTTGGTGATCCGGGGTTATAAATAAATTCATTCTTTATTTTTGTAGTGACTCTAAGCTTAAAACTAAGAGTCGCTATTAGCATTAAAGATATAGTAGGTAAAATTATCTAGAAACTATATGGTTGATAGCTATAGACGGGGGGGGGTGATGCCCTCCCCCCCCCGTCTTAAGAGTTTAAAATACTAGACTTAGTATAGTGTAGCCTTTTTCATAATATTAAGACGCCGTACACTCCTATGGAGAAAGTAAATAATAATTGGGAGGACAGTATCTCCATGCGTACTGCGTACTGCTCCCCTACGAAAGCGTAAGCTCTAATTAATAAAGGCAACCTGAGCAAAAAAAAATATTTAGTGATAAGTAATAGGAAGAAATTAATTTATAAGTCGTCTTGATTGAGATGCATAATTAATTTTTAAGGAAAGTCTGTGATTTAATATATGTTTAAGATTTAAATATAAATTCAGGTATTATATAGAAAATATAAAGAAGTTAATAGACAATGTTAGATTAAATAACAAAAAATAACTTTATTTTTGGAAAATCAAGCTCATATAAATCCTTTTTTTAGTAAGAAATTATTACAGGATATAGCTTAAATTATTCCTAAATATATACTATCTCTGCTGCCTAATACTTAACATAACTTCCTTCTGGGAATAATGTATAAGGAAAAGTTAGTATTATTGTACTATATAAAAGGGGGGGGGGGGTAATAGCTAATATTCAGCTTCCCCTCTCCCCCCCCCCCTTCACTCTAGAGAGAGATCGGTAATCTTTGATTCCCTCCTTGAGCCTTCATAGGGATTGCTAGGTTATGACGCTCCTTCCCGTTCTTGTACTTCCCTTCATATCTGGACTAGGCCATTTTGTGCGAAGCGCGAAGCCCTCCCTGCTTTCTTGGGTTCGGCTGAGGTCATGAAACTGTTTTACAACGTTTTTGTAACTTTACCGGTGCTCGTATTTCAGTTGTTATAAACATATTTTGTTTTAAAAAGTGTTGTATTAATCTATTCATCGGGTCATATCCGTTCTCAATCCCCGGAAAGGGGGGGGGGGGGGAGGGGGAGACTAAATATGAAGGTGCAATTACCCATCGCTGCTCCCAAGGCAGCCATAATTGTTGTTTCTGACTACGAAGTCAGTATGCCAGTCAGTATGGCCACCTCGTACAACTCAGGACACTTTTATACTACTGTGCTTACCTTGGATCGCATATTCGTGTAGGGATCAGTTAATTTGGCTACCCTTTGGTACTTTTAACCGAAGCTTATAGTGTTGGTCTGAGAGGTGCTCAACCTGGTCCTTCTCCGGGAGCTGTGTGCTTAATATTCAATTATGACTTGCTCTCTGTAAGACGCTAGGTTTTTTTAGAATTAAAAAATAAGTGACATTGGATGGCGTTGATGTGTGTTACTGATGGTCCATCTACATCGTTTGCATAGGTAGTTTTTGGATAGGAATGAGGATCCGGGTCTGTGTTCAAAGCTACCTGTTCCCTGTTTATGTGTCTTGATCCTCCTTCACATCGTTGTTTAGTGCGATATCTCTGCTTCGCCTGACGTGGGTAGTTGGTCAGGAGGAGGGCTGGCTCTTAACTCTTAGCTTAAATAGATTATGTGCAATTCATCTTCAAGGTCAAATTTAGTTTAACCATAAACAAATAATAGGTACAAATATTGCTTAATAATAAGAAAAAAACAATAAAACCCGAGCTTGCGGATCCTCCGGATACCAATAGTTGGAATGAATGCTCACTACGACGAATTAGAGGTATACCGTAAAGTAAACTGATCGATCCATACTCCCTTTAGGGGGGGGGGGTACGGATGTACAAGTCGTCCCCCCCCCTGGGCATATGGGGCAGTATAGTGGATCTTAAAACGACAGCTGATTAGCTTGAATAAAGCGGTATGTTGTGTAAAGATTTGAAATCCATACAGGCCTATCAGGTAAGACGGAAGTAGTAAAGGCACCTTGCCTGCCATACTTCGTCAGGAGGAAGGAAACCCATTTCTCGAGAGACTTAGGCTTTAAACCTGATCGAAGTGAAAACTGCTGAAAAGCAGTGTAGTGTAGAATATTGGGGATCTCTTATCTGGGGTTTGTGTGTTACAGCCCCCCCCCCCTAAACCTTGGTATTAGATAGTTTAATATAAGGATCGAGGGGGGGGGTGGGGGTTAGATGAAAAGTATAAACCAATAAGAGGTGTAATTTATGATTAAAAATTAGATTGTTAATATACAGTGTAGTTCCGTGAGGAACTATCGTAGTTATTAGAATTATACGGTATACCATATCTCTTTATAAATACAGAAGCTGTAACTTAAAATTTTATTGAAAGTAAATTGCACCGAAGGACACGATCTTGAGCTTTAATTTATTAGCTAGGATCGATAAAATAAAAATCTGATGAAAGTTTGAACAATTTATGTTCTTCGTGAGTCTAGCCTTCTCCTGTACATAAGTACAGGAGAAGGGGACTATAAAAATGTTATTTTAGGTGAGTTTGGTGATGGCTCTGATTGAACGCTGTCCAAATGCTTGACACATGCTAATCGTACGTTTAATTTATGCTTTTCGGATATTATGTATCTAGGCACCTTGAAAAAATATTTAGTAATGGTGTAATATCTTTTGTTTATTCTTCCATATTCCGAACTTCGTTCGGAATAAGGCAGGTTGGCAGAGATATTGAAGGTGAATTAAAAGTGGTGTACAGGTGAGTGAAAGATATTCGGCCGACCTTAAAGAGAGGGGAAAAATCCCTCATAAAATAAAAAAAGGTGTAATAACCGCTTTAAGAGGAAAGGTATCTGCGGGATAGGTAGTAGTTAAGGTAATGGCTTAACTAGCCAACAATTCTCGGAGTCGAAGCTGAAATGGTTGATCGACCACATTGGGGATGAAAAAATCCCAAGGCATATATGTACAGCAGTGAGGAATCTTGGTCAATGGCCTAGCGGCTGAACTGGCAACTTGGATGAATGGACCGGCTACCCCCTTAAGAAAGAGGTAAGAGGTAGTGCAGGAGATCCTTTTAAGGAGTAAAGTTCTAAATATATGATTGATAATGACAGTCTATATATTATGTCTTGACCAATTACGTGCCAGCAGTCGCGGCAATACGTATGAGACTAGTGTTATTCATCTTAAATAGGTTTAAAGGGTACCTAGACGGCAAATGTCACCTTTAAAAGGTTATTATTTCGCTAGAGTTTTATGTGAAGAGGCCGTACTTATGAGTGGAGAGTTAAAATTCTGTGATACCTGGGGGACGGATAAAGGCGAAGGCAGCCTCTTATGTACAAACTGACGTTGAAGGACGAAGGCATTGCGGCACGAACAGGATTAGGGACCCTAGTAGTCTTTGCAGACAATGATGAATGCCATAGGTTAGGTTACTACTTAGTCTATAAATGAAAGTGTAAGCATTTCACCTCAAGAGTAATGCGGCAACGCAGGAACTGAAATCACTAGACCGTTTCTGACACCAGTAGTGAAGTATGTTGTTTAATTCGATGATCCACGAAAAATCTTACCACAATTTGAATAGAATAAAATAATTAATACTTACGAAGTACGCTTCTAATCCCCCCTGACTACGACGTAGTCGGGGGGGGGGGGATAAGTTTTAGTATATTTATTCATACAAGTGTTGCACGGCTGTTTCCAGTTAATGTTGTGAAACTGTGGTAAAAGCCATGGAATTAACGTAAACCTGAGCTTTATTTGTAAATATATTATGATAGGGCTAAATCGTCCTGTATATGGGATTTGATAACAGGGACTAAGACAAGTCATCATGGCCTTAATATTGTGGGCTAAAGACGTGCCACATATTCCTAAACAAAGAGATGCGAAAATGCGAATTTTAGCTAATCTCAGTGCGCCGTTTCATTATGTACATGCCCGATGGGAAGTTGCTTATATATTACATTCATGTATAAGCGCGATTCCATCTCGATTGTTTTCTTATCGATAAATCATCTTACTTATCCTCGGAATTAAAAGGCGTCACCTTATTTCCTTGAAAATCTGGTAACAGAGAGGGGAGTGTAGCATGTAAGCTAAAAGTGTTGGGGCAACTCCCAGGTAGTAGGGAATGTAAAATTGACAACCCCAATGCGAGATACGATCTATATGGTTATATGAGAAGGATGAAGTTGTGGCTAGCTACCACCAGGGATTCAAAACATAAAAACGATCAATGTGTAATGACTTGAAAATTTTTAGTGATATACTACGCCACGCCCTGTTTGCTATTTATTGGTGTCTTGAGGTAACCAGTAAAAGGAAAACTTAGCAAAGACTAGTCTCAAATGAGATGGACAAATCGTCTTGACCTAAGTAGATCAATGACATGTACATAAGAACTCGGGAGAGCCTTAAAGACAAATATACGGGCTTTACAAGTAATTTATTAAGATGGCGGTACCCTATAGACAATCTTCCCTAGCAGGAGTGCTCGAAAATATTGAAGGTCGTCGAATCGCACCAGTAAGGTGAATTAGGATACCCGTATCAGAGTAGAGGACGAATCCAACAAGGTCCTACAGAAGTACCCGTTTAATAGACATGAAATAACCCTTATTCCATGCTCGAAATACTGAACGCAATATTTAGGATTTTTGTCTACTCTACAGAAGAATTAGTATGGATAATAAATAAACTGTTAAAACGCGTATAGAAGAGGCTTTCGGAGACCTCGTAGTAGGTCCCTTAATTAAAAGAATATAGACCCAACTACTGATTTATAATTCCATTTAGCGCGCTCAATATACGAAGCTAGCTAGTTTCTGTAAATCACTAATAACTCCGACAAATCAGCAATGTTTAAAGGACTTGTAACAATTGAAATATAAATCTCCAATAGCTCCACGAGCTAAACAAAAAATAGTATAAGAGCAGATACTAGTATATGCTAGACCAATATTTCCAGTATATATCGGCAAAGACACTACCTCCTTACCTAGCTATTACACATCAATGCACTAGCAATCTGTCGAGCCAGGTGATCCTTGGATAGGGCTGACACCCCTTACCCAGTGGATTCTAGATGATGAGTAACCAAGCCTAAGGTAACGAGGGGGGAGTCTCGAAGTTGAAAATCAACATTAAGAGATATAAGTACTATGAAATACTACCATTAAATGGAAGTACCAAGACCGAGTGGTTCACAAGACCATCTCCACACTATAAACCATAGCTAGTCTGGGTATAACCGAATCCCTAGCTTAAGGTCCTAGCGTAGGGTTTAATAGGGGATAAAAGGCCCTCTTGTTAAATGCGATCTGAATACCTAATAAACAACAAGGTAGGTGAACAGATAATCAGTGGAAACTAGTTGTACAAGTTACCTCCTAATAGTGACTCCCACTTTAGTGACTTATAATTAATTAAACATAAATCAGTCAAAAAAATGTCAAACACACAAATAAAATTCTCACAACGGTTGAGTGTGAGTATAAAGAAGCGTAATAGCGCAGTAATTAATAACGGAACGAAGGATACGAAAGGTGCAACATACAAGGAGATTATATATCAAAAATTAAAGTTCGGTCAAGATGGAAGGTGTGTAAATACCTTCAATCTTATTAGTGATCCAGAGATTCTGAAAATCGCATATTTGACAATTAAGAGTAAACCAGGAAATATGACCAAAGGGGTAAACGAGGAAACTTTAGACGGGATCTCAGAAGAATGATTTAACTTAACCTCTGAGAAACTGAAGAAGGAATCGTACAAACCACAACCCATTAGGAAGGTTTTAATCCCTAAGGCCAACGGTAAAACTCGCCCCTTAGGAGTAGGTAATCCTAGAGATAAGATCGTGCAACAAGCAATGAGACTGGTACTAGAAGCAATTTTGGAACCTAAATTCAGCGATAGATCTCATGGTTTCCGTCCTAAGAGAAGTTGTCACTCCGCCCTAAAAACGATTAGAGAATGGAGAGGTGTCTCATGGTTCATTGAAGGGGATATCGAAAGTTTCTTCCCAACCATTAACCACAATTTGTTGGCAAACTTGTTACAGAAGCATGTCAATGAGATGAGACTACTTAACCTTTTTTGAAAATTTGCTAGAGCCGGTCAGATGGAACTAATAAAAGGTAAGAGAGTCTTTTCGGATACAGAACTGGGAGTGCCTCAAGGAAGTATTATCAGTCCACTCCTTTCTAATCTAGTCCTTCATGAATTGGACATTCTTTTACAGAAAAAGATGGATCAGCTTAACCAGAAAAATACCGGTATTAAACCGTACATAGATAATCCTATTTATAGGAAATTATCTAGCCGTATTATTAATCTGAAACGTAAATGAATAAAAAATAGAAATGCAGGATTAGACACAGAGGGAGTTAAAACCGAATACTTAAAAAGCTTGAAGATGCGTAGAAAAACTAGATCTACTTGTCCGAACCCTGAATACATCAGAGTTGAATATGTAAGATATGCAGATGACTGAGTCATAGGATTATGAGGAAGTTTTAAGTTCGCTAACAATTTAAAGTTAGAGATAAAGGAATTTCTGAGTTCTTTGGACTTAAAGTTGTCGGAAGAGAAAACGTTCATCACTAATGCTTTAAAGGGACAAGCAGAATTCTTGGGTACTCTCATAGGTAGAAGGGGATTCGAAAGAATCTCCCCTGCCAGATCGGTTCGAAACCTTAAGCGTAGACACCCGAACGGAAACATTATTATGAAAGCCCCTATAAAAAGACTTATAAAGAAACTATCTGACAGAGGATTTCTGGAACTAAAAGGTTCAATGTGGAAACCTATAGCAAAATCGAACTTTCTGCCCCTCCCAGACAGAGATGTGATTTTGATGTATAAATCCATTTTCAGAGGCATCCGTAATTACTATAGTTTTGTGGATAATTCTCTTCAGTTAGAACGAATTTACTGAGTACTTAAAGAGAGTTTAAGAAAGACCCTAATGAGAAAACACAGCTACAACATCAGCGAATTTATTAGACAATATGGACGAGGGATTACGAAAGAGTTTGTTAGAAAAGATGGAAAACACATCCGAATTAGCTTTAGCAAACCCAATCTACGACCTAGAGTGAACAACTTCATGGGAAGTGTCCCTACAGATCCGTTTAGTTTTTTAAATCGAGAACTCAGGACGATTAACGCATTTGGTCAACCATGTGCGAGCTGTGGTTCTAAGAAAGATATTGAGATGCACCATTTAAGACACATTAAGTCAATCAATCTAAAACTAAACCCTTTCGATAGTTTGATGGCCAAAATTAATAGAAAACAGATTCCATTATGCGCCAAATGTCATAAGGAAGTGCATCAAGGTAAATATTCAGGAAAATCTCTAAAAGCCTTACTCAAACCCGGAAGCGAGGAGACAAAATAATAATGATCATCTTAAGGAACTAGTCTCAGCATAGGTATATTCAATTAAACTAGTCTAAGGGACTAAAGGAGGTCAGCTTCAAATTAACACCCTCAATTTCCTAACAGCATGGTACTACCCGAAAATAATCTTAATAAGTTGAGTAAGCGCGACTCAACTATGAGTGATAACAGGTCAGAGTCCAAGATCGCCCATCGCCTCGCGCAGGGATCATTACCTTCTTGGATCTCGTAAACTAGCACTATTGGGATGAAGATAAGTTAGTACATCTATCTTTGGGAACCTTGCTCATAATCGCATAGCAAGAATATCCTAGAGGGATACAAGTCTGATTATTGGAAACAATAAGGGATAGTCTTCACAAACTAGCCTACGCTTCTCGTACAGATGTTTGAAGTGGAGAGCCGTATGCGATGAAAGTTGCACGTACGGTTCGGAAGGGGGGACACTGACCTCAGGAGGGCAAACCTTATTTAGGCATCTTCTGCGGTAATAAACCGGGTCTCTACCTTACAAAAATAGGATAAAAATATATGGATTGTAGCCTGAAATTCGGCTGCATGAATAAGAAATTGCTAGTAATCGTGAATCACTATGTCACGGTGAATATAACCTTGGATTGGTACTAACCACTCGTCACATGCTGAAAGGAGTACGTGCAATAAGTTTGCTCTCTTATTTTAATCCAGCGAATAATAGGATTCGGGTTTTTTTATAGGATTCTTCGTATGCGCGATTCTAATTGGTGTTAAGTCGAAATACGGTTCGGGTAGTGGAAGTTGCCCGGGGATGATTAACCTTTAACAATACATGGCAGCATATGTCCCAGACTCCTAGAGAAACATATGCACGTTCAAATATTGAAATTTGAACGTAAAAAAGCAATGGGTAAGGGGGGGGGGTGTATTTACTTTCATTTCCCCCTCCCAGCGCGCACCTAATAGATTAATCTATTAGGTGCACGCTGGGCAAACTCTCTCTCGTTGGTGAGATGTAGTAACTTTAATGGTGATATTACATAGGTGTTCGACTCACCCAGGGAGCTAAATAATGTGATGTTGCGGAGTAGCTTAAATAGTAAGCTTGCTTATAGCCTATTTTGTAGCACATATTATATTTTTGTATCCCCTCCGGGGATCAGGCTTTTCATTAAACTTGCCGCAATGACACTTCTCTACATAGGTTACGCAGCTGGCTACGCAGCGGTTATGACTCAGTAGAGGGGAGTTGCGTATCCCGGAGGGATCGGAAATATAAATCAAACTAACTGTCGCCGAGCGAGGGTCGCTCCAACGAACGTAGTGTTGGAGCGAGGGTATAGAAATTTGATTTATTTGCCCTTCGGTCCGAGCTTGCGCGATTCCCGCCTACGGAGGAATACCAAGGGCCTGTGTACCTGGGTCGAAGGACAATAAAATATGCTGTATATATGCCCAGACTTCGGTAGTATATACACGTTATCTATTAAGTAAGATTAATAGGTAATTGTAACAAGCATCCTTCGGCGGGCCTTTTATCTTAATTGTTATCTTTTTAAGATAAAAGAGGAAATACTATAGGTAGAAAGTGATGGTTACATCCGTAGAATAAAGTTCTTAACTTTATTAATTAATAATTCGAATCTCTTGTTTTCTGCCGGCTCCCCCCCCCCTCAGCCTAGAGCCGCCTTCGTGGCCGAAGTAGAAGTCGGGCTGCTCTGTCGCCTGACGTAGTTGCTAGGATTCATAAAACAAATTTTCGTGGTTGTATAACCTAATATCTTTTTCGAATTACTGAATCTATCTTGAATTTTCGAAAATATATACAAATCGGGAGCAAAGGTCGATAAAGTTCAAGGCTTTTAATTTAACTAAAAAAGATGATACAAGTTGCAAAAATAATTGGTACAGGTTTAGCTACGACAGGTTTAATTGGTGCAGGTGTTGGAATAGGTGTAGTATTTGGTGCTTTAATATTAGGTGTAGCCAGAAATCCTTCACTTAGAGGGCAATTATTTAATTACGCTATTCTAGGTTTTGCTTTTTCTGAAGCTACTGGGTTATTCGCATTAATCCCAAGAGGAATTTAGGACTCCTCTTGTTAGGTTAATAAAAGTTTAGATTAAAGTCTAAGCTAGTTTGTTAGCGGCTGGCTGGTTACTGATATTAACAGTTGCTATACAAGCAAGATTCTCAAATTGCGGGGATACCTTAAAGGTTAAGTAACCAACTATAATTAGTAATAGTTATAGGGCGTAGGTAATGACTAACGGTATGGTAAAATCACTTAATATTAAGCTTATAGACTTAAATAGGCAATCCGCAGCCAAGTACCTAAATAAAAATATTTAGGTATGCAGTTCAACGACTAGACGGGAGTCGGCTATAAAATATAAATTATGGCTTAAGATATAGTCTGACCCGGTACGAAAGTACTGACCTTTAGTTATTATTTCGTTTCTAAAGGTGCCTTATTGTAAGGTATATATTATATATTGTTATAAATAAGGGTTAAGGAATTAGATCGCCTAGTATTTTAATAGAATACGTAGATCTTTGCTCGGATGGCATTCTTATTATTATACGTTGCTTAATATATAATAATAATACTTTTTTCTGGAATGTGGCGCCAACAAAAAAGTTAGTGCCACATTCTTTATATTGTTCTAGTTTTTATTACTTCTCTTTATTATTCGTAGGCTATGTACCGAACAAGGTAAGCAATAATCTACGGATAAGGAAATTTTTATTCTCTTCGCAGTCTATAGCTTTTGGTGGTTTTCTTAAAAAAATATCATTTAGTTCAGAGCACTTTAAAAGGGATATATCTCTTGGATATATTCGTAAATTTGGTATTAAAACATACGAAAGCCCAGCTACACAGGAATCTCGTGAATTAATTCGTAAAGATAATAATGGTAAAATAGGAGTTTACTGTTGATTTAATAACGTTAATGGTAAATTTTATATCGGTAGTGGAGACCCTTTATATGTGAGATTAAGTGATTACTACCAAGACTGGTATTATCTTGCTCGTAGTAGCACATATATAGTTAGAGCTCTTTCAAAGCATGGGATGGGTAATTTCTCTTTAGTTATTCTAGAGTATTGCACTTCAGAAGATCTTATACATTGCGAACAAAAATGAATTGATTTACTGAAACCTGATTATAACCTTAACCCACTAGGAGGAAACTCTAAGGGTTATAAACATACACCTGAAAGCATAGAAAAAACACGTAGTCAAGTTTTAGGTAGAAAACATGGCGATCAAGTTAAGAAAGCTATGAGTGAGTCTCGTAAGGGTATTAATAATAACTTTTATGGTAAAAAACACTCTACCGAAACTTTAGATCCGCGCTGCGCGCGGATCATCCCCTCCGGGGAAGATCTTTTTAGAAATATTGCGTTGAATAGAACCAAACTTTCAAAGGTAGGGGTTGAAGTAGAAATTACAGATCTTGATACTAAACTAACTACAACATATGAATCTATTCGTAAGGCTGCTTCTGCTATTAATTCTGACATTAAATCTTTATCTCGTAGGGAAAAATCTCAATTAGAAAAAGGTATTAACACGCCTTACAGGGGTAGATATATGATAGTTTTTAAAAGGTTTTAGTATCGACTTACTTTGTAACATGCTAAGCTTAAGATTTTGGCTTTTGTTTTTTTTTTCTTTTTGCATTAATGATGGCATTCTTACTTTTATATGTTGCTTAAATTTATCGGATCTTTCTAAAAATTCGCCCAAGGGAGTTAATGTATGGCTCCCTCTAAATTTACCTAGCTTGGTCCTATCGTATACTTCGTTAACTGGGATTGGCAATATAGGTAATAAAAAAAGACCTTACATTAAGGGTGACGTTATACAGCTGGATATAAGACGTAGTTACAGCTCGGCCGGTACTTCTTCTTTAGGTAATAATAAAGAAATTAAGGTTTTTGATGTTAAGAGAAATACAACTACTATTTATTTGTCTGTTAATAAAGCTGCATCTAACCTTAAGGTTGATGTCAAATCTCTTAATAGTCATATTTTATCTAAAAGTCTCTTAGGGTTAGATACATTATATAAAGATCAGTATTTAGTAACTGTTGAATTGTCTAAATCTGAAAAGTTCTCTGGTTCTATCGGGTCTGGTGCTTCAACATATATAAATTTAAATACTTTAACATTAAACAAATTGTTTGCTTATTATCCAGATAAAAAAACAATAGCTTATGTTTTTGATAATATTGTAGAGGCTTGTCGTACATTAGCACCTATAAGAAGTCGTAAATTTACGGATTCCGAATTAGGGAAGAAAAAAATGTACAATTTATTTTACGAGTTATAAATAAAGGAGTATTAACTAGAACAGAGCTAGGGCAGTTTTATTTGTTTAAAAATCCAGGATATTCTTCTTGCTTAGCTGTCGTTGTTTGAGGTTTAAACTTATGTAATACTGTCGGGCCAGTTATTAGCAAAGAGGAGCGTAGTATTATAAAGCTACCTAATTATCAATATGGTGTTATTATTGGAGTTATTTTATCAGACGGAACTTTTAATATCACAAACCGTAGTTTAAATGTAAGTCCTTCGGCGCGTTTAAAATAGTCTTTAAGTAAATCTGAGTATGTTTGGTTTGTGTTTTCTCAATTAGCTCACTATTGTTCTAGTTGACCTTATCTAGTTAAAGGGGGAAAGGGCTGGAACTAAGACTATGGCTTTAGAGTTTTATACAAGAGCTTTACCTTGTATAAAAGAAATTTATTCGATGTTTTATATTAATGGTTATAAAATTATTCCTGAAAATATCTATGAAATTCTAACACCAGTAGCACTAGCGCACCTGATTATGGGGGGGGGGGGGGGGGGATGGTTCCGCTAGAGAATATGGTTTAACTTTTTGTACCGACTGTTATATATTATCAGATGTAGTTAGATTAATTAATGTTTTAATTTTACGTTATGGTTTAGATTGTACATTACAAAAGAAAAGGGATAATCAATATAGAATATATATTAGATCAAGTAGCATGCCTTTACTTAGGTCTATTGTAACACCTTATATGCATTGTTCTATGTTGTATAAACTAGGTGTAAGTAAGGATTGTTAATTTTCCATTAGCTAGTTGCAGTTAATTTTAGGGGGACCCGATTTTGCTAGTACTAGTAGGTTGTGCCGTAACATTATAACTTTCAAACTGTAATATTATAATGAAGTATGGTGGTATTCAAAACATACAACCTGGTGAAACAACTGGACTTTTGCATTAATCCAAAGAGGGGTTTTAGGAGCCTCTCTTAGAAGGTTAATAAAAGTTTAGGATAAACCCTAAGCTAGTTTGTTTGCTATGATTTGCATAATAGCTATACAAGCAAGATTCTCAAATTGCGGGGATACCCTAAAGATTAAGTAACCAACTATATCTTCCTTCGGACCCTCAGGGACGAAGGTCCCCTCGGGAATAAATAGTTATAGGGCGCAGGTAATGACTAGCGGTACGGTAAAATCACTTAATATGTAGGAAACTTAAATGGGCAATCCGCAGCCAAGTACATAAACTTTGGCCCAGGTGGGCAAAGGTCTGTATGCAGTTCAACGACTAGACGGGAGTCGGCTAGATAATATCTAGCTTAAGATATAGTATGGCCCTGTATGAAAATACATACCTTAAATTGTAACGATGTTTTGACTAAAGGTTACTTTATTTGTAATACATTCTATATTTTGAGGGTGGGATAAGATCGCCTTGTATTCTATATGATACGAAGATCCCACACGGATGGCTTTTTTACTTTTATACGTTGCTTAAATAATAAGGAATATTAGCCTCTCAGCCATACTTCGTTGCCCAAGTAGCTGGACCTCGGCCTGACTGGTCATCCTTCTAATCCTAGCTTGCTACTCCTCAACAAGTTGAGGAGTAGCAAGCTAGGAGGGGATAAAGGAGAAGTCAGTATGGAGGGGGGATATTACACTATCTCCCTAAAGGAAACTTCCTTTATTGGTAAGAAGGGCTGAGCTGTAAACTCAGTAGCTATATGCTTCTAAGAGTTCGAATCTCTTGTTTCCTATGCGGCTTCCTTTAATTTCTTTCGACGTAAAGGTTGGGCGAGTTCTAGTAGGGTTGTCTCTTAAATAGGTATAACCTTCTCCTCTCTTCAGCCTGATTTCGTAAGAAGTCAGGATGGCAGTCAGTATGCCTTTATAGCTCAACGGTAGAGCTCGGTACTGTTAATACTGAGATAGATGTTCGACTCATCTTAAGGGCTAATGATAGTTACATTGTTTACATCTGCTATGCGTCTTTCGTATATTTTTTTTTATTAAGATGGAGGCATACTTCGTCAGCAGACTCGCTTCGCAGAAGTACCTCCCCGAATACTTCTGCGAGTCGGACAGACTGGGTGTAATTCTCCTAGCTTGCTACTCCTCAACAAGTTGAGGAGTAGCAAGCTAGGAGGGGATTAGAAGGATGGCAGTTAGGAAAACTCGTTCTTTATAAATAAAATATAGAAATAGCTTAGTTTAAGTAAGCAACGAATTATTATTTTAATTATCCTTTTCATTTTTTATGCTTAGTAATAATTTATACTAAGAAACTATAAATCAAACTAACTGTTTTTTTTTTACTATTGTAAGTGACAAACTTAATAAGAAGTAATTTTCAAGATCATCCATTTCATTTAGTAAGTCCATCTCCTTGACCTGTCGTTGTTTGGGAAACAACTATTGTGGGTTTAAACTATCAAACTCCGGGGACCTCCTAAAGCTTATGATTCCAAGCGGTAGCCGAAGGGCTACAAGTGGCTGAACTAACTACTCAGGTAAGGAAATAACTCATGAGATTTGTGAAAACAAAATGGACAATCGCGGATCTAAGTCAGTAATAAAGATAATTGTTACTGTAAAAGAGCAACGAGTATACGGTAGTTAATGTGTTCTTTTTAAGATTTATGAATAAAATATATTAAAATAAAATAGCTAATATAATTAAGATAGTAGATTATTAAAAACACCACGTTTAAGATGTATTCTAAGAAATCTCGAAAGAGACTAAGGTAAGTAAATTTACCTGGTATCCAATTTAGCCTTTTTTGGTTTAAACTAGATACTTCTTTAAATAATACCCGCCTAAGAGATCGACAATAGTTAATTTTAATAACCTAATTAGGTTATATACGACTCAAGCTAATATACGAAAACTAAACCCCTGATTTATCTCAGGGTTTACTGATGCAGAGGGTAGTTTTTTACTAGAAATCAGACGAGATTCAACTTGCCGTGCTGGTTGATTAATAGTCGCTAGATTTTCAATTACCCTTCATCAAAGAGATTTAGAATTGTTACAAAGAATTCAAGCATATTTTGGTGGAGCAGGTCGAATAAGCACTGGAGGAAGAGAGACACTATCTTACAAGATTAATTCGCACTCGGAGATTAAAGAATGAGTACTACCTCATTTTGATAAATATCCTCTTATAACTGAGAAACAAGCCGACTATCTTTTATTCAGAGAGGCAGTAAAGCTGGTTTCTAAAAAGGTTCATTTAACCACTGAAGGGATCAGTAATATAGTAGGAATTAGAGCTTCATTGAATAAGGGGTTAACTCCTGCTTTAAAAGAAGCTTTCCCTAACTGTGTTCCTAGCCCTAGGCCATCGATTGAGGATTTGGAAATTAAACACCCAGAGTGAGTTGCAGGGTTTACTTCAGGAGAGGGAAGTTTTATAGTTAGTGTTGTAGTAAGGGACGGGTATAAATCTGGAGGTTTAGTAACATTAAGATTTTCCGTAACTCAACATTCCCGTTGTTCACAACTAATGGAGAATCTTTCAGTTTATTTCGGTTGCGGTAAATACTATGCAGTAAAGAATCGCGATTACGGAGAATTTAGAGTCCATAGATTCTCTGATATAGTCGAAAAGATTATACCTTTCTTTCAAACTAACCACATTGAAGGTATAAAGGGGGCAGATTTTAGGGATTTCTGTAAAATAGCTGATTTAATGCAAAATCAAAAGAAGCACTTAACTAAAGAGGGGATAGAAGAAATTAGGCTAATAAAACAGAGCATGAACAAAGGCAGAGTAAACGGAGGCGTGAAGTAGCGGTATTCACCGCTCCCCCTCAATATTTTTGGAGCTTGCGCCCTCCATTAATACCTCAAGACCGAAAGATTTAATTTAATTGGCTCTCTCCCACCGGCTAGCGTAGCCGGGGTTATCGGACTAGCGAAAGCAGTCTTTTCTCTCTCAACTAAGAATAAAATTTAAGAGACTTATATATTCTTCCAGTGTTTATATTTAGGTTTTTAGTGACAATTGCAATATGCTTAATTCTTCTTCTTTTCTAGTCTAGTTTAGAATTTCTTTATTACCTACCGTGTTTAATGCTAGTTGTTTGATACTTTGGTAAAATATATTAAAGAATAGCCTCGTTATACACAAGTATTTGTTTATTAAACTTAACTACTAGTGCTGCATTATCTATGCATAATTTTAGTAATAGTTATTATTTCTTTTACATAGCTTTAATATTAGTAGTATCAGCTATGTCATTTTGATGTGCGCCGAAAGGGTGTTAAGAAAGCAGAGGCTTGCAACCTCCTACTGATAGATCCGGATTGTCAGTACCCCTTATGCGAGCAGTGGATTTTCCTAATAAGTACTCACTGTGTAAGCATCGCAGTAATAGGCACGAGCCGCAGTCTAGGACGCTCTAGAACCTGCAGGACAGGATAGGTCATCCCATCTCTCGTGCTTGGGGAATGTGTCTACGACTAGGTTAACAAACTTGATACCGAGAAAGCGGCATATAGACAGGCTGGAGAGGCTCGCAGCGGACAGTCCCTCTCTATGATAAATCCTTGTCCGATGATCAAAGCGTTCAAGGCATATCCAAACTCATTTATCACGCGACTTCTAGCAGATTTAATCTTGGCAAGGGTCTAAGGACAAAACGCAAATCCCAGCGCGCACCTAATAGATTAATCTATTAGGTGCACGCTGGGCAAAATTTCTTAAACACTACTACGGGACGTAACCGCCTCTTAACAATGCGGGCACGGAGTCCTCCAAGTAGAGGAGTCGACGAAAGAAGACACCGACCAGAACTCGAAGGAGGACATCTTAACCTAGATAGAAATAAGCTAATCTCCTTCGCCAAACTTTTCTTGTCAAAGATGGGTCAATCGAATAGTAATTAGACTTTGGCTACCGAGGTGTGAGCAGTCCAGTCACAATGTCTAGGGCTTAGGATTGGGAGAGGGACTGGACGCCTCTCGATTTATCAACTATCCTACTCCCGTAGGCCTAAACTCACATACGCCACTAAGCCTGACACGAAAGTTCCCCACTCCGAAAACGAGTTAAGCTGAAGTAACATCAACTAGGGGGGGGTATAATTTCTCGCTATTTGTCGTTGCGATTAGATTAGTGGACAGCTATCGATATCAGGAATAACCAGCTTGTCACCTGGTCGAAAGTTTCACTTTCTTAAATACAAGCAATTGGGCATATTCCAAAATATACAGGTTATTTGGAGAGCCGTATGACGGGAAACTGTCAAGTACGGTTCGGAGGGCAGGGTAACCAATCCACTGACCCCTACTTAGAGATATTATATCAGAGAGTACCGCACCAATCCGAAAAAGTATCTGTGGCTTTTTTCGGTCTTTATACAATTTATCTACAGCTAGAGCTATTACAAATGAAGATGTAAGGCAAGCATTGAGTATTCATAAATTAAATTCTAATTCTTATAGTCATTATGTAGACAATTCAGAGAACTTCGGGTATTACTTAGCAGGTTTACTGGAAGGTGATGGTCATATATCTATTCCAGCTTTATTTAAAAACTCTAAATCAACTAGAGTTTTTAATCCTAGAATAGTATTTACATCCCACATTAATAATTTAGGTTTATACGCTTTTATCCAAGCTGAATTAGGTAACAAAGGGCGTTTCCAAATTACAGGAACAAATACACTTCGTTATATTATAGGTGATTTAAAAGGTATTGAAACTTTAATAAATTTAATGCATGGAAAATTTAGAACACCTAAAAACCAAACATTTAATAATTTAATTGCAATAATAAATGATAAGTGTTCTTTAAGTATACCTGAAAGTTTATTAGATACTTCGGATTTTTATAATAATAGTTGACTAACCGGGTTTACAGAATCCGATGGTTACTTTGGAATAAAATATGTTGAAGGGAAATCTAAATCAGGTGTAATTAAAAGAGCTCGTAGTGAGCACGTTACTCTTAAATATAGATTAGATCAACGTGCATATGATAGACCTACATCTTTATCAATGTTACCTTTTATGGAAAAGTTAGCAATATTTTTAAATTGTCCTGTAAAAACGTATTGTAGTAATAAGACAAAGACAGAAGTATTATCTCTAACTGTGTCTGCTATAGGTAAATTAGAACCTCTAGTTAACTATTTTGACAAATATCCTTTAATAGGGGACAAACATAATGATTATAAGAAATGAAGGGTTGTGTATGATATGATGATAGCCAAAGATCATCTTTCACCAGAAGGGAGACTCAAAATTAAATCTTTAATAGCTTAGTTTGCAGCTAACCAGGTATAAGGACAGCCAGCCTTCTACATAGATCACCTATTTATCTGTGCTCTCTTTAAATTTGACTATATGCTGGAAACTCTTATAATAATAAGACAATCAGCAGGAAACCAACGGACGGATAATTATCCAAGTAGGATCCTCAGAGACTATATGTAAAAGATTTATGCGTTAAATAATATAACCCATTAGTTAAGATATAGTCCAAACAATATAGTGATATATTGATTAATAATTCTTTTATTGACATTTTTAGGTGACCATACGAAAAATAAACAATGTTTAAAACTATCTTATCTTAATATTAGATTACCTATACAAAACAACCGGCTTTCTAATAAATTACTATTCACAGGAGTGGCAGGAAATTCCTTACACACCTTGAATTCGGGGATGAGCTATGTAACGTTTTCAGCTAGAAAACTTCACACTAGTGGATCTAATCAATTAGGATATTACTTAGCTGGTTTAATAGAAGGTGACGGGTCAATCATTTTGAGAAAAGGGGAAAGAGAAAAGACTTCTCCAAAAATAGTTTTTACTTTTGCTGAGAGAGAAGTAGCTATGTATGAAAGATTGCAACAAATTCTTAATACAGGGGCTATCAATATAGATAAAAAGGAAAATGGAGTCGTAGGTAGATATAGTATAACTAATGCCAATGCAGTTATTAGTGTGATTAATCTAGTTAATGGTAAATTCCGTACTCCAAAGATCCAAGCTCTGTATAAAGCAATAGACAATCTTAATAAATGGCGTAATGCTAATATAATTAAATTACCGTTAGATTCAAGTAGTTTAGATTCTAATGCATGGTTAGCAGGATTCATTGATACAGATGGCCATTTCTCTATAAAATTAACAGGTAGTTACGGATCGGATGAATCCGAAACTCGAGGAAGAGTACAATGTGTATTCTCCATTAACCAAAGTGAGCTTAATAGAGTAACGAGGGAATCTAATGTTCCTTTTATGACAAAGGTGGCAGAATTTTTCCAGGTTAATTTGTTACACAAAATAGAGAAAGCTTCGGTTTCAAGAGGGTCAGCTAATACAATTAGTTTTTTTGCTCAATCTGATCGTAAACATTATATTATAACTACTTATTTAAGTATATTCCCTCTAATGTCTAGCAAACGTCTTAACTATTTAGCTTTTTTCAAAGGTTTATCTTATTTAGGTAAACGGTTAACTAAGGAAGAGATACTTGAGATAAGAGCTATAAAAATTTCTATGAACAAAAATCGTACTTATTACAATTGAGATCATTTGAACAATTTTTATAGTTAGTAGTATTTAACTGTTTAGTATTTTAAATTTCTAGATTGGTACTCTTTAGCCTAATAGGCTAAAGTCAACTGTCATTTTTGACTTTTTTAGGTGACCATACTTTGGCAGTGCAGAAAGGATTAAATTTAGGAGTTATTGTGCGCCGTTGAATTTGTGGTAGGTATGGGTCTACAAATAGACCTGGACATTATTCCAATATGTCCCCGGCAACAAGATTAGGTAAGAGAGAAAATCTCAAGCTGAACTTAGCATTCTTTGTAAAGGTAATGAAAGACCAAACCGAATACGTCCTATATTATCGAGCCGAGGTCCCTACGAGTAAAGATAGACCTCTTGAATTCCATCTACCAGGTGCCTCATACCTAAGGGCTGCGTCTCGTTCGGGACAGGACGTATGAAACGAACTAATTTATAGAATAACTGAATTAGTTGGGAATCGTGTAAACCAGGATAGAATATCTATTCAGAACGTAGAGAGTGGAAACTCTAAGGGGATCATAAAACCCACAACAGATACTACGGGATTGCCTAAAGTCCTTAGGGGCCAAGGTAACAGAGGAATCATAGTACCGTTCAGCCCTCCTATGGTAACAAGCCGGAAGGAGAACAAGAAGGGAAGGGTTCCAGTATATGGTTTTCGTAGGTTGTCATCGGCGGCTGGAGGTTCCAGTACAACTTCGGTTGACGCTATTAACAAACTACGAAAGATTGCGGAGCTATGCGGGGAAAACCCGAAATTTATTATGAAAGACAAACTGTATAAGCTACTATACGATAGAAAGTTGTATCAAATCGCTTACGATAAACTAAAAAGTAAACCGGGTAATATGACTCCGGGGATAACTCCAACGACCTTTGACGGTATATCTATAGAAGTAATAGACAAAATTATCGACGAAATGAAGCTTGGAACTTTCCAATTTCAACCAGGTAGAAGGGTAAATATTCCCAAAGCCAATGGGAAAACGCGCCCTCTAACAATAGCTCCTCCTAGAGATAAGTTGGTTCAGGAATGTATACGTATGATCCTAGAATCGATATATGAAAGCAGCTTTTCGGAGTACAGTCATGGGTTTAGGCCCAACAAAGGATGCCATTCAGCGTTGAAAATGATGAATCAGAAATTCAGAGTAGCCTCTTGGTTTATTGAAGGGGATATTAGTAATTGCTTCCCTAGTATCGACCATGATATTCTTATTCGGATATTAGAGGAAAGAATAAAAGACAAGAGATTGATAGATCTCATTCGCAAGGCGTTAAAAGCAGGTTATTTTGAATTTAAGGAGCTATCGATCTCCGTAGTGGGTACCCCACAGGGATCCATTATCAGCCCTATTCTTGCAAACATATATCTGGACAAGCTGGATAAGTTCGTGGAAGAACTAAAGACCGAGTTTGACAAAGGTTTAAAAGCAAGCGTCAACCCGGAATGGAAAAAACTGGAGAATGCGATGTGGAGAGCTAAGTCAATCGAGGACAAGAGGCGCATACGTAAAGAGCTGATTGCGATCAAATCTAAATTAGCCATAGACCCGGATTTTAAAAGATTATCCTATGTAAGATACGCGGATGACTGAATTATAGGGATTAGGGGATCTGCAGATGATTGCCGTTGAATCTTGGAAAGGGTAAGGGTCTTCCTCAAAGAAGTGCTCAAACTGGATCTCTCCCTAGAAAAGACTAAAATTACGAATATAAAATCCGAAGTAGCAAGGTTCTTATCGGTAGACATTAAAAAATTTAAACATAGAACATTCAGAAGAGTGAGGGGAAGACTAACTAGAATCAGGGACTCTCTGAGACTAACGGCTCCTTTGGAACGAATAACGGGAAAATTAAAAGCCAACGGTTTCCTAAAAGAGAACAAACCGGCCCCTAGATTTATATGATTGAAAAATAATAAGGACGAGATCATACTGTTATATAATTCAGTGTATAGAGGTATCACCAATTACTATCGTTTTGTGCATAACTTTAACGAACTGTCCTCTTGAGTTCATTTCGTATTGAAGTCGTCTTGTGCCAAATTATTAGCTGCTAAATTCTCTCTTAAGACACAAGCGAGGGTTTTCAAAAAGTTTAAAAGCGATCTTAAAGGTGGGGATAAACACGGTTTTGTAAGAGCAATATATGGAAATAAACCTTCAGCCTTTAACGCGAGTACAGACGACATTGTATTAAGAGTTAACGCCAAAGGTATATCTAAAGCCTCGTTGGAGAATTTGGTATGTTCAGTGTGCGAATCAGAATATCGTGTAGAAATGCACCATGTTAGAATGATGAAGGACTTAAATCCGAAAGCCCGCCTTATAGACAGAATGATGGCTAGAAGAAATCGTAAACAAATAGCATTATGTAGAAGTTGTCATATGGATTACCATAATCATAATAAAAAACCATGTTAATGGGCTCGCAGTTAAGACATATATGGAGAGCCGTATGATGGGAAACTATCACGTACGGTTCGGGAAAGGGGTAATATCGTGTTCATTGTGTCGGACGTAAACTCGAAGAGGCAGAAATCGCTTAACGCGTCGCTAACCGAGTCTCCAGCGGATAAGTCGCCTCGGATGCCAAGGTTGGATATTAGAGTCCAATCAATGAGGGTTATATTATTCTAGTTCATCTATTTATAGTATCAGAAGCTCTGTTCTTTCTAGCGATTTTTTGAGCATTCTTCCATTCAGCTTTAACTCCAACTGTTGAATTAGGAGCTCAATGACCACCAATTGGAATAGAACCAGTGAACCCTTTTGAATTACCTTTATTAAACACAGTAATTTTACTATCAAGTGGTGCAACTATAACTTACGCACATCACAGTTTAATTCAAGGAGGTAGAAAAGGTGCTTTATTGGGATCAGTTTTTACAGTTTTACTTGCCGTGATTTTCACAGGACTCCAAGCTGTGGAATATAATGTTTCTGCTTTTACAATTAGCGATGGTGCTTTTGGTACCTGTTTTTATTTTGCTACGGGATTCCATGGCTTGCACGTGGTAATAGGGACCCTGTTCTTAGCTGTCGCTTTATGAAGAATATTTTCTTATCATTTAACGGATAACCATCACCTGGGATTTGAGGGTGGTATTCTTTACTGACACTTTGTAGACGTTGTTTGACTTTTTTTGTACGTTTCAATTTACTACTGGGGTTCTTAATAAACTTATATGCAATTGTGATGATAGCTTCACGTAATATAAAGTTATGCTTTAATGATATATGTTTTAATTTATGTTATGATATTAAGAATCTTTTATCTTTATTTTTAACTTACCTTGACGATATTTATGTCTATTATCCCTTATCCCAGGGATTATCATGTATTGTTTTTTGTACAGGTGAAGGTGAAGGTAAGGGTAAACGTAAAGCTTCGGTAGAGGATGATGAAAGTGCTAATAAAAGATTAGTACCTGAAGGCGGAATTGCCGAAGTAAATACAAAATCTAATAAAAATCTAAGTCTAAAAAAAAACAGCAAGAAGTAAATAGACAAATGAATGAAACTGCTCAAGAACTTGATAGTGTTAAGAAAGATCTAAAAGATGTTCGCCAAACTATTACTATTGATGATCACTTAAGTGAAGATCAAAAGCAAAAAAACACTGCTTTGCAAGAAATAAAAAGAAAATATCCAACTTTTTTCGATGAAGATAGTGGTAATGCTACAGATAGAGAAGGGTTGGATCAATTAAAAGAATATTTAGAGGAAGATTTAGATAGTTTACAAAAAAAGTATTCTTCTTTAAGTACTCAAAATAGAAAATATCAATCTATGTTAGATTGATATAATAGCAATAGTAAAGGAGGTGGTTCAGCTTCAGGTTCAGCTTTAGGATCATCTTCTGGTGGCTTCGATGGAGGTGGAACTCCTTCAAGTGGTGCTAGTTCTGAACAAGGGAGTTCTAAAAATAGTGATGGTTCTTCACTAAGTTTTATGAGTAAGTTATTAATATTTTTTTCTTTTTTTGCTGATATTTTATCTAATTACATTGATAAAATTTATTAATTTTTAGTTTAGTATCTTTATAATTGTGTAATTTGACACCAATAAATAGTGGGCATATTTTAGAGGCTTAGTATAAAATATGCCCAATAAAGAGTATAGTTTAATGGTAAAATAAGAAGCTTCAACCTTCCGGTTCTCAGTTCGAATCTGAGTGCTCTTGATTCTCCCTTCCAATTTTCTCCTTCTTATCCCGACGAAGTCGCCATATTTCGTAAGAAGTATAGAAGTATAGTAGGAGAAGTCGCTGCTTTAATTTATTAGGACTTCGTCAGCTAGAAGTACACCTGGCTGACGACGAAGTCGCTAGGCGCGATTTATCTTTTTTTTTGTAGTAAGCTCGTTTTACGCCTCCTTCGTCAGGATAAAAAACATAGAAGCAGCACTTATGAGTTTTAAGGTATCTTTACTTCGCAGGCACGATTATAAATTTATATCTTAAATAAGGGTATATTTCTAAGGGTTTTTAGTATAATGGTTAATACATGTGGCTTTTAATCACTAAGATATCGGTTCGAATCCGATAAAACCTATTCATATCTGCAGACTAGCGACATAGTAGGCCTACGAAGTCAGTAGGAGTACTTCTTCCATACGGACTTCTTCTTCTGATCTCCCCCCCCCCAACTACGTTGTAGTCGGGGGGGGGGATATGGCGAATTCATCGTTAGGAGAAGTCAGTCAGTATGGCTGCATTATAAAACTTATTTTATTGAATATATGAATTCGCCTTACCAATCGACTACTAACTTTTATATTTTTAGTGCTGTACTACCTGACTGACTTCTCTGAAGTCAGTCGGGCAGCAAAGCTCCGTTTTATGTGTTATTTTTATTTGATGTTTTTTTAGCTTAGTTTATGTGTATTTTATACACTTCACTTAGTGGGTTAAATATAAATTAATAAGAAAGGAATTAATGTTTTTAGCGTGCAATAGTGATGTAACACTTAGAATTAGTAACTTAATTGGTCGAGGACTTCCTTGTCACGGAAGTAGGTGTCGGTTCGAATCCGATCTAATTCGTGGTCTAGGTTAGATAGTCTAGATTATATATTCTTTTTTTTTTACATTTACGACTGCCTTTGTTAGGTGTGGCCGACTGGCTTCTCGACGAAGTCAGGATGGTCCTAGCGCTAATTCCTAATCCCCCCCCCGTTCGAAGGCGTAATCCTACTTTTAAGAGGGATTTGCTACAACTTAAACATGTATTATATAAGAAATATACAGGAAAAGTTGCTATAGGTAGGGCGAAATATTTGCTACATATTGTGTATTAACACCTGGGTGTTCGATTCACCTCTTTTCCGATCCCGAACTTCTTCTATACTGACTTCGTAGAGAAGCCAGTCGACTGGCTAGCTTCTGCTCCTTCGGTAACGTAGACTTAGTCGTCAGGCGCCTGCCATGCATACTGACTTTGTAGTTAGCCAGGGGGAGAGGGATATTAATATATTTTCATTATTAGATATTTCCCCCCCCCCTCGGTCCGAGCTTGCGCGATTCCCGCCTACGGAAGAATACCAAGGGCCTGTGTACCTGGGTCGAAGGATGGATAATTGTTTATCTATTTTTTTTTTACTTTACTTATACATTGTATAGGGGGGGGGCGCTTTGTATTTCGAATTAATTATTCTCATATTACTTCGTTAATCAACAACCAGCAAAGGTTCTTTATTACTATAATATGACTTTTCTTTTCCCCTTTACAGTCTTGCCTCCGAAGGCCGAGATAGGGGGTCTATCCATAATACTACCAGTTAAGCTATTGAAGTCGTTAGGGTTATCCTTTAGTATTTAATCCCTTAGGGGGGGGGGCAAGCATCCTTCGGAGGGATTAGATATAATGAAATAATAAACAACGGCTATCATTTAATGGTAGGATGTCTGTCTTCCAAACAGAGTGTGTCGGTTCGATTCCGACTAGCCGTATATTCCTTTTTTATATAAACCATAGTCCCCTCCGGGACTCACGAAGGATGGAGTAGTTTTTATTTTGTTCCGCCGAAGGTCACTTTTGGTTGTTGTATTTTGTCAGATGTATGTTAGCATAGTAGTAAGGCTTCCTGGGCTGTATTGCTGCCTTCTGCTCCGTGCCTACTTCTCCTACGTGCCGTAGGAGAAGTCGTAAGAGACGCAGAAATTTAACCTTTATCTAATGTATTGTTAGCTCAGTTTAGCTTTGCTTTATTAGTTGGGGGGCGCCAAAGGGTTCTCACTAGGTAATGTTAATATAAACTGATAAGAAAGGAGTTAATGAATTATAAGGAAGATTTTATACTTCAGCTCTGGCCTTCGGAGAAGTACGAAGTCTTAACCACGATAATTTCAGTAAGCAGTTCATAGGTCTTTGTAGTAATAGAGTAAAAAAATTTGGCAGGCTGCAGCTATACTAGATTCACTCTTGGCTTAGTTAGTAGGATAGGAACATTTAGGTAAATATATTTGATATAAATTTCCTCAAAGAGGTATACTAATTTTTTTTTATGAACAATTTATTTTTAGTTAATGAAACGTTTACAAATGGTTATTTAGCAAATATATTAAATATAATTTCTTTATTTGCAATATTCTGTGGTGTGTTTGTTATTATAAGCAAAAACCCCGTAGTGTCAGTATTATTTTTAATTGGATTATTTGGTAACATTGCTTCTTATTTAATTTTAATAGGATTAGGCTTTATGGGTTTAGCATATTTAGTTGTATATATAGGAGCTATCTCTATACTATTTTTATTTATTTTAATGCTGATTAATATTAGAATAAGTGAGTTACAAAGTAATACTAGAAATACTATACCTTTAGCTATTATTCTTTCTGTTTTTTTTAATTTCACTTTGATAGAATATCTTCCATTTAGTGTATCTGGATCATTCAATACCAAGCTTTCGGTAATTCTATTCGACGCTTGAACTTCAAATAAGTTTTATCAAAGTTATATTAACAATAGTTTAGGTAATTTAGATAATAATTTATCTTTTGTTTCAAGTAACATGTGAGATGGGAATTTAGCAGAAACTAGCCATATCGCCAGCATTGGAAGTGTAATGTATACTAATTATAATATTTGACTATTAATAGCTACTTTAATTCTGTTATTAGCTATGGTGGGATCTATAGTAATCACTTTAAAAAGTGATACTCATAGAAATAATCAAAGTTTTTGGGGTGCCTCGACTACTCTTAAAGGGGGCACCCCAACACAATCCTAAAAGTGGGCTCTCTTTTACTGTACCTTATATATCAAAAAGATATATTTCTACGCTAACTTCGCGTAGAAAATCTGTCGGTGTAAATAGTCCATCGGATTCTTCGAGTGATATGTCTCAAAAATTAGATAATTTACTTGCTAGTGATTTGTCTAATTCGGGTGATGAAATCAAAGAAAAGAATCCTCGTGTCCGTCAGTGATGACGAATTTTAGAGCAACCTATGCTTAATAGCTATCAAGTCGCAGAAGAAGCTATTAGATCCACCCAGAGGGTGGATCCCCTTTTAGGGGGGGGGGGATCTGGAGCTCCTATTACGAGCAGTATTATAAATAAAATTTTGGCTATTTATAATATTTATGTTACAGATGGAGAATTAAATATATTGCTGAATTTACCTAAATTTACTTATAGTGATTTAAGTAGAAATCTACTTAAAGATCCTGATTTTATAAGTAAATTTGGAAAAAAAGGTCAAGAAGTACCAGGGTATACATTTTTACTCATCTTAGTACAGGTGCTAAATATGTAGGTTCTTCTGTACGATTAGCTACTAGATTGAATGGTTATTTCAGTAAGGGCCACAAAGAAGTTGGTAAGTTTATACCTCTTGGCTTCGCCACCCCGCTTCACTCCTTGAGCCCTAAAGGGCGTAAGTGAAGCGAGGGTTTATATAAAGAAGGCATTGAGAAATTTCAACTGGAAATCATACCCGTTAGCTCATTTTCTGTATTTAAGGCTGAATTGGTATTAGAACAATATTACTTATTAAACCCAGCATTCAATTTAAATACATCTCCCCTTCGGAGGACCCTCGGGACTCTGAAGGGAGCCCCACGGGCTAGAGTAGCTAATATTCCTGGAGACCCGTCGAAAAAAGTCTTTATGTATAATAAAGACAAAACTATTTTATTATACAGTGCATCTTCTTTTAAGGATTTAGAAATAAAGCTTGGAATAAGTTATAGTGCTGTTATTTATCAGATTAAAACAGGTTGCTATTATCTAAATGAATTTGTTTTCTCCACTGTGCCAGTTGCTACCGCCGAGACAGGGGTGTACAGTGAGGGAGAAGTTAAAGCTATGGTGGCTAAATGTAAAAAAATCTCACCGTTATATCTTTACAATAAAGATAGATCCGCTTTATTGTTTAAAGGACTGAAAGGAGATTTTTTAAAGTTAGGTATATATCCCTCAAACCAAGGAACTTAAGAATATATCGACTCAGAATCATTTTATTTAGACGAATTCATCTTGACAACTATTGAAGAATTAGACATTAACCCTACAAACCTATCTGTTGAAGAGTTAAAAGTAATGGTAGGTAATGCTAAAAAAAATAAGGGGATCACTGGGCAATCACAAGGAGTTGTCTTAATAAACGTAAAAGATAATAAAACTCTTAAATTTGCTAGTTTAAGTGCCTGTGCTAATTTCTTTAAAGGTCCACCCGCAAGGGGGGGGGGGGACCAACTTTTTTTTTTTTAAAGTGGGTCTTGGGTATAAAACAGCAGTGATGACATTAGTTTCTCGTATTGCATCTGGGGTGGAATATAAGGGTTATATTGTGAAACGAAATGAGGACGACTCAAGTGAAATTACACAGCATCGTGCGAAAGCTATCTCTTTAACTAACACAGAAACAGGTGAAGTTAAAGTTTTTGGATCTTTATTAGATGCAGAGGATCGTTCTGGTATATGTAGAGCAACACTTAGAAAATATGCCGATACGAATGAAGCTTATAAAGGGTTGGTTATATCTTATGTTAATAAGAAACATAACTAGGAAGCCGATATAAGAACAATAACAATAGCATTAAATTATCCTTTATTTGTGCGCCGTTTGACTGTTTAGTTTCATGGAGTCGCTGGACTCTGATCAATATCTCAATTGTGATCACAGCACCAACGTTAGGCCAGTGGGAAAGCCTCTGGCTGAACTCAGCATCGTTGGAAAGGCAAGATTAGACTAAACGGAAAAAGTCGAGTAGCTTGTCGAGCTGAATCTCCTATGGTGAATGCTGGATTGTGTTAAGGATACTCAAGAGGGCCCTCGTGGATAGGGGTCTTGCTTGTCCGTAATAGGCAAGACAAACTGTGTTGGCGTTGGTAAATGAAACGCTAACAAGAGATCAGTTTGCCCAGGGTAGAATATCTACTCGCAAATTGGGGAAAGTCCAACCTAAGGGAGATCTAGGAACTAAATGGTACTACGGGATGGCCTAAGGAAGGAAACGACTATGGTCACAGAGGGATCGTAGTACTTCGTTAGAAGGAAGGGTCCCAGCTCTTGTCGGATATTGAAAGTTGGTAGCGGACGGAGGTTCCGTCGAGCGATCTCTGATCGTGCTATCGGTATCAGTGTATAAATATTCTAAGCAGGCTTCTGCGAGGTACAGGGGTGGAGAGCCGTATGATGGGAAACTATCACGTACGGTTCGGGAAAGGGGTAATATTGTCCTATTTGAATTAGATGAAACTTAACGAAACAGAAGTCGCTCTTCGCGCCGTTTAAATAAGTCTCCAGCGGATAAGTCGTCATAGATGCCAACGCTGGATAGTAGAATCTAGTTAGAAAGGATTATGTTATTCTAGTTCATAAATTGCTACCTTATGATGTGGCAATATTAAGCAATAATTATTATATGAATAATGTTTTATACGATATATCTTTAAACAAATACAATTCAAATTATTTTAATAATTTAAATATATATGATAATAATTTATCTTTTGTTACTAGTAATATGTGAGATGGAAATTTAGCCGAAACTGGTCATATTACAAGTATAGGTAGTGTCATGTACACTAATTATAATATGTGACTTTTAATAGCTAGTTTTATTCTTCTTTTAGCTATGGTAGGTTCTATAGTTATCACTCTAAAAAGTGATAACCCTTCACATAAAAGAAGTTTTAGGGGGGGGGGGGTGCCCTATCTTTAAGTAGGGCACCCCATTATCCTCCAATCTCTTCTACGGGTAATAATATTTCAAAAATATGAAATTCTACATTAGCAATTAATCGTAGTACCCTTAGAGAAGATTATAAATTAGACCCTTGATTTATAACTGGTTTATCTGATGCTGAAGGTAGTTTTTCAGTCAGTGTTTCAAAGAATAGTAAACTTAAATCAGGTTGAAGAATATTAGCTAGTTTCACTACGGGTCTTGGTAAAAAAGACCAGGCTCTATTAAATCTAAAGAGCTATTTTGGTGTGGGAGATATTTATGATTCACATAGTGCTAACGTATCTCAGTTCCGTGTTCAATCTATAAAAGATCCCCCCATCCGGGGATCCCCCCCCCCCTTGCGGGTGGATCTAGCTGTTATAGTGCAACATTTCGATGAATATCCTTTAGCATTTAAGAAAAGAGAAGATTATATACTATTTAGAAAGGCATTTGAAATAATAAAATCTAAACGTCATATTACTGAGGAAGGGTTTAATGAACTTCTCGCTTTAAAAAATAGTATGAATCTAGGACTTTCTTTATAGTTAAATAAAAATTTCCCTAATTTAGAACAAATTGCTAGAACCACCCGGCCGGGTGGTTCAACCCCCCCCCCCCCCCCCCGGGGGGGGGGGGGGGGGGGGAGTGGAACTGAAATTAAAGATATAGTAGTAAGCAATCCTCAATGAATGTTGGGTTTTATTACTGGGTAAGGTTGTTTTGTGGTTTCGGTTGAAAGTGCTCAAACAACATCTTTAAAGTACACAGTAAGAACTCGGTTTATTCTTACTCAACATAAGCGTGATTATCGTTTAATGGAAAGTTTGAAGGAATACTTTCAATGTGGAGCCGGCTCGTGTTGTATCATCAAATAATATATCTTCTTTTATGGTTAATAGTCTATCAGATATTAATAAATATATTATACCATTTTTCAATAAATACCCGATTTTGGGTAAAAAGCATTTAGACTATTTAGACTTTTGTAAGATTGTTGACTTAAAAGTTAATAAATCTCACTTAACGGTGGAAGGTTTAAATAACATTCGTTCTATTGTAGATAGTATGAATTCAAAAAGATAGTATTTGTATTAGTATTTGAATTAGTATACAAATTACAATATGTGATTATTAATCGCTAGTTTCATTTTATTATTAGCTATGGTTGGTTCTATTGTTATAACTTTAAAACCATTTATACCGTTAAAGAACAATTAGTTTTTCCTACTTATAGGTTTAAACGTTTAAAAAGGGAAGAGTGTATAACAAAAGTTTCAAGTGGGCTGCATATCTACTTCTTCAGCCTGCCAGCCTGACTTCTCAGAAGTCAGGCTGGCAGGCAGAAGGACTCTACCCAAAAAGAAATTAGCTCAATGGTAGAGCAACCGTTTTACACACGGAAGGTTGGGTGTTCGAGTCACCTATTTCTTATCCAAAGATATTACGGGCATACTGACGAGTTCTCTTCTGACCGGCGACTTCGTCGGAAGAAGTACTCCGTACTCCGTACTCTAGCCTGACGAAGTATGACTGTTCCAGTCATACCCCTTTTGGGTCAGGATGGAAGAAGTCGCCGGTCAGGCTGGACGACTTTGTCTGAAAGATTCCTTGACTTAACGGTAAAGTGCATTTTTGATAAGAATGATATCAGCGTTCGATTCGCTGAGGAATTAAAGAGGATTGACCGAGTGGTTTAAGGTGATAAGCTTTAGTCTTATTTGATTGATTTAATCACATCCGTTCGAATCTCCCCAAGGAGGACCCCTCGGGCGCCGAAGGTTACCGAGGGGGCGCTTCGCCCAGATGCATAATAATAATTAATGGCGAGCTCGCGCCTCCCTAAAGGACTCAGCAGGCTCTATACGATGTGTTGCTTTTCTTTGCGAAAGTACGTTTCCTTTAACTGTCGATCAGTCTCTTATCTTACTGGCCATTCCTATTTATGAATCAATATAAACAGGGAGTGATTTCTGAAAATTTAAAATATTAACCTTTATCTAGCGTATTGCTAGCTATATCTTTCATATAGTTATAGTTTAACTTTGATTGGTGAAGCATTATATCACTCACTATATCTACCTCCGCAGGTATATCCTACCCTGCCTGCGGAGAAAGTAGTTACTATCTACTATCTTATGAAGGTCGACAAGAAAGGAGTATAGGTTATAGAAAGTTATCTATAATTAGAAGCAGAATAGTTCATAAACGGATATATATAAGTGGCAATAGGAACAAATAGGTCAAATACATTAAGTATTATTTCCCCAAAGGGGTATTTTTTTTTTATTATTTAAAATGAAGAATTTATTATTTAAACCTATATTATTGATCAGAAACTTTTCCATATATATTAAGGCTAAGCCATTGAACATTATGGATCCTAATTTCCTTACAGGGTTCAGTGATGCAGAATCTAGCTTTAGTGTGTCAATACGGAGTAAAAGCAACAGCAAAGATGAGGTGAAGTGAACAGTAGAACCTTAATTTCAAATCGGCCTTAGTTATAAAGATGAAGAGCTCTTGATAGCTCTCAAGGCTAGTTTTGAGTACTATAGTAGATGTCCTGGCAAAGTTGGAAGAATACAAGTAAGTAATAACAAAAGTTTTTTCAGAGTGTCTGCAATAAGTGAATTAATAAAGATAATAGAAAACTTTGACAATTATCCCTTGCGAACCGGCTCCTAAAAAGCGTAAGGACGAGCCGGCTCCTTATTTGAAGAGAAATGATCCTAAGAATGCAACGTGGAGAGCATCAAACTTACATAGGGGTTCGGGACATAGTTAAGCTTAAATCTGGGCGCAGCGCCCCCCCCCCTGTAGGGCTACGCCCGCCAGGGGGGGGGGGGGGGGGGGGGGGCTCTTAATCTGGGATTAAGTGACAAGTTAAGAAAAGAGTTTTACATTACCTCCAAAGAGGAGAAGGCAGCAGCCTTGTATAAAGATGAGCTAGGTAATGAGCAATTATCTATAAATGCCCAATGAATTGCAGGGTTTACTTCAGGTGAAGTAAACTTCATGATTGGGTTAAGAAAAGAGGGTAAACTTGGAAAGATCCCACAGTTACGTTTTCAACTAACTCAACATTCGTCTAGGTACCTAGTAGTGATGTGGAGTTGTTTAGAAGATTAGCTTTGTACTTTGGTTGTGAAAAGGTGTATGTACGTAATAGCAAAGGACGTCAAGCGGTAGAGTTCACTGTACAGAACTATTCATTAATTCTTTCAAGAATTAGACCTTTCCTTCGTGATAATCCTATTCTGGGTATTAAAGCTTTAGATTTCGCAGATTGATCTGCTGCTAGTGAAATAATGAAAGTTAAAGGACATCTTCAAGGCTTTGATCACCAAATTTGTAAGTTAAAGGCACTAATGAATCAAGAAAGAAGTGTAGATGTCTCTACTTCAACTATAGAGGATTAGTTCATCATAATATTTACTCTATTATCTATTTGAGTGTACATCTAATGGGGGTCCCAGCTAGAGTGAGTATCTCTCTTGTTGGATACCCCCCCCCCCTTCAAGAAGATTGGCCGAGCGGTTTAAGGCGTGCTACTTGAGATAGCAAAGGTAAATAAACCTCACCAGTTCGAATCTGGTATCTTCTGGTAGTTCTAAGTTCAAAGATAGAATACTAGGGTATACTTACTTACAGAGATTAACTTAAAGTAAAAGGGTACTGTTTAGCAGCTGAAGGAGGTACTGCTGGTTTTTCTGTACTTTATTAGATGTACACCAGCATAACACTAAGGTCCGGTTACGCTTTAATAGTACCTACTTTCTAATTCGTATTTCTCCTGGCGACGTAGTACGTAGTAGGCTATGCTTCTTGGCGGCGACTGCCATACTGACTTCTCGACGTAGTAGTAGGCTTACTACTGGCTGGCAGCCATACTGACTTCTCCGAAGGCAGTTAGGAGAAGTCAGCATGCAGTCGTCCTTCGGTACTTCGTTGAGAGGTACTCCTTCGGTAAGGCCAGCAGAAATATAGGAGAAGAAGTCAGTATGGCTGCCAGTTAGGCCATTTTTGCCTTAGGAGAGTAGTATAGAAGTGCATACTTCTATGCTACCTCGTTATAAGGAAATTTAGGTAGAGGCTTCTCGACGAAGTACTACTACGTCGTTTTGGCTTCGCCACCCCCCCCCTTCGACGAAGTACTCCTTGAATGTAATGTAAGAGGAAGGAGGGCTAAAGAAGATAAAATTTTTATACGGATTAGAGCCAGGCAAAAAATATATTAGGTTAGGTGTCAGAACATTATCTATTAGATTAATTAGAAACAATAGGCGTACGAAGTAGTACCTCGCATTAGAATTAAAAGTATTACGGTTGCTAAACTTGTCTTACGGTTGTATATATACCGGTGTTAATAGAGAAGAGATATTTGCCTTAATAGATCCTAGCGGATCTATGTGGATTTAATATTGCGTTAGCAGCAGGTAGTATTACTAAAAAAAAAATAATCCTTATGCTGAAGGTGTTTGTTAACACTAAACATAAGGTTGACTACCCTCGGGTATCTATCTAAACCACTTCTTTTGTTTAAAATCTAAACTTAGCTAGCGTATTTTGCTATAACTATTTAGCACTAAGGTTTATCTAAGGAGTGATTCCTTTAAGGAATGGACTCTTCTTCACAAATCTGTTATGGTAAAATAGATAGATAATGTTGGCTAATAGAGTCGAATAATAAAACTTATCTTTTATTTTATTTATTTTTTTTCTGATTTCTTTTAGCATGTAATATATGGTGGTTATTTGTGATAGCATAGTTTTGAAAAAGATTATATGTAGGCGTCAGATCCCTTTGGGGAGCCTTAGGCGTAGCCGAATTTTATTCGCCATATCCCCTCCGGGGATCAGGAGTGTATAAGTTAGTTGCAGTTTCTTAAAGTTTAGTGGATAGATAATTGAGCTAGTGTATTAATAACAGATTTTAATAAATAATAATTATTTATGGTCAATTTAAGGATTAGTCTTGTTGCTATATAGCTGGATTAAATTTAAGTAGTCTAAATTTAATTTTATCTGGGTGATTTTGAACAAAAGATAACAGATGCGTAGTGTGTATTATGGTTTATACAGGGGGATTAAATATTTAAATAAAAATGAAAATAAAAAATAACAAGGTAATAAATAAAAGATCGATCGAAGCAGGAATACCAAGGCCAGTATCCCCAATAGCACAACCGGAAGCAGTAGTAGGGTCACATTATAAATTTAATCTTACACCTTGATTTATAACAGGGTTTACCGATGGTGAAGGTTCTTTCATTCTTAATGTATGACAAGATTCCACTCGTTCTTCGGGTTGAAGAATTCAGGCGGTTTTTTCTATCCAACTTCACCTTAAAGATAGACCAAATTTAGAGTGTATTAAAGCTTCTTTTGGAGGAATCGGGACTATTTATAATATAGGCGAGAATAAAGTTCAATATAAGGTTGTAGCTATTAAGGAATTAGCTGTTATTATAGCTCATTTCGACCAATACCCATTTAGAACTCAAAAGTTTGCAGATTATTTACTATTTAAACGTGGAGTTGCAATTTTACAAAGCAATCGTCAACTTGGCTTCGCCACCCCCCCCCCCCCTCGACGAAGTACTCCTCGAATGAAATGAAAGTGGAGGAGGGGAACTAAAGAAGGGTTACTAGAATTAATTAGTATTAGAGGAAGTTTAAATTGAGGTTTGACTGATATATTAAAAGATTCGTTCCCAGGAGTAATTATAGCAGAAAGGCCAAAGGTAGAAGTAACAGACCAAGCAGATCCTAACTGAGTAGCAGGTTTCGTATCAGGAGAAGGTAGTTTTTTTTATAATTATAAGAAGATCAGCAAGTTCTAAAACCGGTTTTTACATATATTTAACATTTAAAATCACCCAAGATGGCCGAGATGTGGAAGTTTTAAGAGGCTTTGAACAATACTTTAATTGTGGTAACGTGAATGCTAAAGATTCAAAAAAAGCTGCATTTGATTATGTTTGTGGTAGTTTCAAGGATAACTTAGATATAATAATACCGTTTTTCACTAAGTATCCTATTTATGGGACAAAGGCTTTAGATTTTGGGGATTGATGTAAAGTAGCCGAATTAATAAAAACGAATAATCATTTAACACCTGAAGGTCTGGTTCAAATTGAAGCTATAAAAACTGGAATGAATAGATCAAGAAACGTTTCTTAGCTAATCAAGGCGCAGGCTGTTATAATTCAGTACATTTTTTTGCATATTAGGGGTCTTTTCCTTATTTGGGTATGCATCCATAAGGGAATTAAGACCTCTCAACGGATTAGAGCCAGGCGGTTAGGCGCGCTCTTTGGGAGAGCGAATAGTTATGTTCGATTCATAATAATCCGAATTAAATATAGTTTCTAGTTTATTTTTTGGCCTATCAAAATAAGGCTTAAGAGTAATTATAGATAAATAAGAAATGTAAATGATATATTTGCTATCAAATAGTATAAAAAGAGACTATTATGGAAATATAAAGCCATGTGTTAAAGAGAGATTTGTTATCTTATGGAAACCATATAAACTCTAAGATAAATTACATGATAAACGAAGCGAATTGAAATATCTTAGTAGCTTCAGGAAAAGAAATCAAAAGAGATTTTATGAATAGTGTGAACGAAAATAAAATAGCCTATTAATAAGTAAAATGGTAGAAAAACTGTTTGAAAAATAAATGTCAATTAGTTTTATTATTAAGACTAACTCTGGGGAACCTTCCTCAAAGGCTAAATATAACGCATGAGCATCAGAGAATTAGTACCGTAAGGGAACTATTGAAATAGTAGTTTTATAAGCAGCTCGAGTTGTATTTGAAAACAAGAGCGTACCTTTTGCATAATGGGTCACCAAGTTAACATTAGATGCGAGCTAATTAACATTGCGTAGTTAAAACGATCATAATGTAACAGAAAATGATAAGTGTCTAAAGTTAGACCCGAAGCCTAGTGATCTTACTATAGTCAGGGCTATAAAGGCTCGAACGGGTTATTGTTGCAAAAATATCCGATGAACTGTGGTAAGCATAGTGAAAGACAATTCTGACTAGGATAGCTGGTAAGAAATAGTGTAAGCTACTAATTAAAGCCAGTGAGTAGAAGTAAACCTTCTGTCCCCTTGGGGGACCCCCCCTCGACTCTTTGAGCCTTATAGGCGTAAGTCGAGGTGGGGCTATAAACCATCAAATTGCGGGAAAGCCCTAAAGAAATTTCAACCAAACAAGCATGGTAACATAGTTTGTGGCACAGGTAATGACTCGTGGTATGGTAAAATCGAAATTTATTTGCGAAAGTGAAATGGGTAATCCGCAGCCAAGTACCAGTATAAAACAAGAGCGTACCTTTTGCATAATGGATTTTTTATGTTCGATTGGTAATAATCCGAAAAGCTCTTTAAATTAATGGTATGCAGTTCATCGACTAAATGTTGGTTGGCGCTACTTTGTCCATAAAGGCAAAGAGTGCTTAAGATATAGTCAAGCCCCACTTGAAAGAGTGCAGAATAATAAAGTATTTAATCTTATCGATAATTATAATAGCCGTCCAAAATAGCTGTTCAAAATAGCCAAACACTACCACCATAGGTACTCTAATATCGATTTAGGCGGCGAATTGTCACGCAATTAAGTAACGCAAGCTGGGTTAGCACCCCATTGTTGTTGCTCCGATGAACGACTTAGTTATTATCTATTGGTTCGGGAGTCTTTAAAGTTAAACCTTCCCGCGCGGCTTCTTGTGAAGCCGCGGGGTCGCCCGTTGGGCGAAGATAATAGTATGATATCAAGAAAATCCTCCCCCGAGGGGACCCTAAGGGTCCCTCACTCGTCGTGAGGCCCCCTTAGGGGATCTTTATTAGTTGTCCGCTTCTAGTTCTTCGTGTGGGCTGAGGTACGAAGACCAGATGAAGAACAAGTTTTTTCTTTATTAATAACACTCCGAACTTGTTTTTCCATTTTTCTTTCATTATATTCAAGAAAAAAGAAAAAACTAGACAGGAAACATTCACAAGATGTTCTCCCACTTACATATCCGTACCTTACTCATCAAGTTAACAGTTGGGTTAAAGGAGGTAAGTGAGGAATACAGTAAGAGATAAAAGACCTTTTGTTGTATTTGTGTTGAATTGAATCTAAACATGGTTCAAAGAATAATGTAGTAAATTATACTACACGGTCGATAATAAATATATTAATATTGATAAAGTTACCTGTTATCTTGGCTCCCGCTTAGTGACTCATATTAAAATAAAAAGCTCGTAAAACATTCAATCTAAATTTATTTTTAAGTTCCACCCCCCGGGGGGGGGGGGGGGGGGTTGAACAACCCGGTCGGGGTGTTCTAGCGCATTAGTTTCATGTCGCTTTTATTCAACTAGTAATGACCACTCAGGTGGTATAAAACCTGTTGTTGTTTATCGTAATTGTGCCCTAGAAAAGGCATGTATTCTTCAAGATAATAAAGGAAGAGCCGCAGTATATCGTTTTATCAATAATGTTAATAATAAGACATATATTGGAAGTACAATTAATATTTCTACTCCCTTCGGGAGTCCCTTAGGACTCTTGAAGGAGTCCCGCAGGGGACTAGATTTTATAAATACTTTAGTTTAAAACACCTAACTGAAAGAAAAACTCCAATTCACAATGCACTATTAAAATATGGATTTTATAAATTTACTTTCCCCGACGGGGACTTCCGCCTGCTTTGCAGGCTCAAGGAGTCCCCCTGGGTCGCCCAAGGGCGAAGAAATATTAGAATATTGCGAAAGTGGTATAGATCCTGTTAAAAGAGAACAATACGGGCCCGGGCTGCAAAGCAGCCCGGGTATTTTTCTAGCTTGCGTAGTTCCAGCCACCACCAGGTGGCGTCAGGAACTAAATTAAAACCAGAATATAATATTTTAGAGCAAGCGGGTTCTTCTTTAGGTTACAAACATACTGCAGCCACTCTTGAATTCTTCAAGAAAGAAAGAAAAGTTAATGAAGCCCCCTTCGGTGACTTACGTCAGCTATGCTGACTCAAGGAGTCACCTGGGGAGCCCTCCGGGCTAGACAAGAAAAAATTTATCTTTAGTATTTTTTTTTATTATTCCGTAAATAATCCACTTTCGTGGATTATTCTACGAATAACTAAAAAAAAATCGCAACGGGACGAGTTCTTACGGAAGCAGACAAAGATAAGATTTCGGAAGCTCGTAAAGGTATTACACTTTCAGCAGAAACTCGCTCTAAAATATCTGCAGCAGCAGTAGTACATAGAGGTGTAACTGTGAAAGTTAAAAATATGAATACAAACGTAGAGGTAGAATTTGCAAGTTTAACTGACGCAAGTAAATACATAGGAGTAAGTAGACCAGCTGTTAAGAAATATTCTGACACTGGTAAATTAATACAAGGAATATATTTTGTAACAACTAAATAAGATAAGATAATAATCAATAAATACTTTATTATTTGTTAATTGGATAGTTATAGTACACAATAGGTGTATGTAATTATTTAGGGGGAAGAGCCTCAGCTTTGCCTATATCTTCGCCTCCGCGAAAAAGTTAGGCTAAAGAGGACTCTCTGTTTCTGCGAAACCTATAATAGTAGGCAATTTAAGTAACATCAAAGCAGGTACAGAACTTAATCTCAGACCAGATGTAAATTTTTATCCAGCCATACTGCCTTCGGAGGCGAAGGCGTTAGTATGGGGGCAAGAGTATTTACGTACTCTTTGAAAATACATTATTCAATGGTACATATCGGGGGATCGTGAAGATTTTATCGGTGAGTATGTAGACTCGGAATGGCTTAGATGGATCTTGAATGATCAGACATAGAATGATAAGGTTGTACTACAGCCTTTTTGTAGAAGTGAACCTTCTGCTAAAAACCATCAAATTGCGGGAAAGCCCTAAAGCAATCTTAACTAACCAAGTATAGTAATATAACTTGGGGCGCAGGTAATGACTCGCGGTATAGTAAAATCAAGATTGATTTACAGATGTAAATGGGTAATCTGCAGCCAAGCTCCTTAGTTTACTTAAGGAGTGCAGTTCATCGACTAGATGTTGGTTGGCGCAAGCTTAAGATATAGTCAAGCCTCATTCGAAAGAATGCAATGGCAGTATAGTAATTTTTATTTTTATTTAAAGTCCATTTCCTTCGTATGCGCAAATTTTTTATATTGCTTAAAACATATGCCGACTCTTACAAAAGACTTAATACAACAGGCGACTACCTTTCGAAGGGTAATCTAGAGTGGCTGGGCTGACACCCCACACATTTAGATGTTAATAGGTTAAGGTACTGTAAGAGGTGATGTTAAATCAGCTTGCTCAAGGAGGTACCTTGGCCGGACCTAGTGGAGACACTAGCAATCTGAGAAGTGAGCTTATAAGAATAATATTCTTATATGACCCACGTTTGTGATGAGACAAACACTAAGCTGTCGGCTTTAAACTTAAATAACATCATAAAAAGAAGTCAAAAACAACATGAATCTAAACATAATCAATAATAAGTCCAATGGCAGTTTAATTTCTCCAGTGAAAAGTTACGACAACGCTGAATTATTAAAAACAACTATATTTTCTGAAAATAGAAATAAATCAGGAATTTATCGCTGAACAAATAACATAAATAAAAATACATATGTAGGTAGTGGGGCCAATTTAGCAAAGAGAATAGGTGATTATTACAATGAAAGTGAGTTAATTAGAAATCCTAGACCTATACATCTTGCTTTACTAAAATATAAACATAATAATTTTAGTTTAGATATTTTAGAGTATTGCTCTAAAGATAAATTAATTGAAAGAGAGCAATATTATCTTGATATACTGGGCCCTGAATATAATATATTGAAACATGCTTATTCTTTGTTAGGTTACAAACACAGTGAAGAAAATATAGCAAAGTTTAAATTAAAAAAGATATCAGAAGAACATAAAGAATTGTTATCTTCTATTCATACAGGTAAGGATGTTAGTCAAGAAACTAGAGATAAATTGTCTCTTGCTACTGCAAATTATAAAAATAATAATCCTCTTACCGCTGAAGCTTTAGCTAATATTAGAGCAAAGACTATTGAACGTGAGGGGGTAGCGGTTACAGTTTTAAATACTCAAACTAGAGAAGTTAAAAATTTTACCAATCAAACTGAAGCGGGATTATTTTTAGGTGTTTCTAGACAAGCAGTGTATAATGCAATTCGAAGAGGTAAACCTGTTAAAGGTATTTATCTTATTTCAAAATAGTGTTAGCTTTTTATTACCATAAAGGTATGTTATTGCACAAAGGTTTATAGTCCAGTCCATACAAGTATCGTAAAACAAAAATAAAAATAAAAATAAAAATTACTTTAGTTTCGTTAGGAAACCGGGACAATTAATCTATGATTATAAAGCCTGCTGTCTAAATGGATAGTTTATAATAAATTTAGTATTCCCTCCGGGTTCCTAGGAACCCTGGGTCGCGAAGCGAAGAATAAATTATTTAGGGAGAAGGACCTTTACCATGCTTGATTTAAGTATAGGTCAAAGGTAGATCTGTGTATGTCAAAAGGGAAACAGCCCAGAACAAAAGTTAAGGTTCCAAAATTATTGTTAAGTGAAATTAAGAAGGTTTTTATTTGAGTCGACAAGGAGATGGGCTTAGAAGCAGCCATAATTTGAAGACCTCGTAACAGAGCGCTCGTTAAATCTTTAAAAGCATCGAAAATTTAACGGATCTAAACAATATACCGAAACTTTGTCCTCATTTAAACATAATTTTTATTATTGTTATTTGCAGGGGTAGCAGAACGTTGGGTTATATTAGATTTGATATTTTTTAAATTCAAATAAAAAAAACTCAAGTGATAATGGTGACATGAGTAACAAAAAAGATCCGGTACGAGGAGTATATACGGAACTCGCCTAAAGCTTATGGCTGAGGTAAAACGGCCTCTAAGTTTATAACCTGAAGGTTAAAACGATGAGTAATTCTTATTACTAAACAACATTTTCTAAGTAAAGTAAAATAAAATAAGTTAATATATTTACTTACTTTTTAAGTGGGAAATGTACTGGAAAAATTAGTATAGCTATTCTAAAGTTGTACCTTGAAACTTATTTTTTGGGGGAAGCTGTATTTGTTTATAACAGGTAAGTGTTGGCATACTTATAGGTTATTTGCAAATATTTTTACCTTTACAAAAGGCGAATCTTGAATTCACCTTTTGATCCCCTTCGGGGACTTACGTCAGCTACGCTGACTCAAGGAGTCCCCGGGGGTCGCGAAGCGAAGAGGTAGCTTGAAAAAGTGATATCTTCGCTGGGAGGTGAAGATATCAAATAAAGAATAGACGACCGTACCTAAAGACTGCCACACTAGTAAGCTAGTAGAGAATACGAAGGCGTAAGAGATAACAATCATAAAGGAACTCGGCAAATTGATACCAAAACTTCGGGATTAACCTACAGTTCCGTATTTGATTGGAAAGTGTGGGAAACTGAGTGACAAATATTCAGCTAATTCCCTATTAACTCTATCCTGTAGAGGCTTACACTAAGTCTTCTTAGTGTAAGCCAACCTTTATTTAATAAATACAGGGCTATACTTTGACATGAATTTGTCAAAGGTAGCAGGGTATAGTTCTTATCCACTCAATAGTGAAAATTGGGATAATTTCAAGAAATTCTTGACTCCCCCTCCTGACGAAGTACCCCTCAACAAATTGAGGAGTAGCAGGCTAGGAGGGGATAAAATGGAGGTAGTGAAAGTCTACATGTTGGTAAGAGAGTTGCAGAATATAACTATAACTAAGTGCTAACCAATTAATTCAAGAGAACTTGAAGCGAAGTTTATTTTAGCCATACATAGATAGTAAACTAACCGGACCAGAACCAATCCGACTCAACTCAGATGATGATGGTTCAACTTTTTATAAAAAGTCTAGCGTCAGGGCTATGTAAGAATAAATAAACCCGTTCAACGACTAATAGGTGAGCGAGACTAGCAATAATCCTATCTAAGAAACCCAACACTCTATTTAAAATGTATTTGGTGGCGTACCTATAACGCAAATCGAAAATTAATTTAATAAAACCATGAAAAATTTTACAAATATAAATAAAGACTTTTTAGCCTGATTAGTTGGATTCATTGAAGCAGAAGGATGTTTTTTTATTAACCGAAAAACAATGTCAAACGGTAATATTCGTTACGCGTTTGGGTTAAAGATAAAATTACATATTGACGAACTAGCTCTTTTAAATTTTATCCAAAGTACACTAGGTATTGGATGATTAGAGAAACCTAGAAATAACACCTGTTGTTTTCAAGTAAATTCCGAAGCGGAATTACGTTTTCTTATAGAATTACTAGATAATACTACCCTGATGGGTATTAAACATTTAGATTATCTCAGTTTCAAGAAAGCTTTTTTATTATACTTTGATCGTGCAGGTTCGGTAACGGAAGCATTACAGAGAGAAATTGAACTAATTCGTGCAAACCATAACACAAAGCGTACTAACTTAAAGCCAACTGAAGGGTTTAAAAGTATTATTACCGACTATAAGCTATTAGGGCTTATCGAAGGTGAAGGGTGCTTCTATGTACAAAAAGCAAGTTTAACTCCTAGGTTTGAATTAGAATTAACTTCAGCCCAAAAACCTCTTCTTACTTTAATTAAAGACTACTTGTTAAGTAAACTTGCGAGTTTGTATACCACAGATACAGGAAATCCTCTTCTAGTATCTAAAGGAGGTATAAATTTGCGAGACACAAAGGCTAAGTATGAGAATGGTAAGGGAGGAGTAAGATTAGAAATCACTGGGGTTGAGTTTTTACACAGATATTTCAATACGTACCTAAAGGACTTGAAGTTTTATTCAAATAAAGAAATAGACTTTAAAGAATTTTGTTTTATATGTGAAACACTATATAAAAAGGCTCATATTGATAAACCTGAGGTTAAACAATTATTATTGGATCGGATTGGAGGTATGAATAAGGCAAGATTATCTACTTATAAAACAACAAAGTAGATGGTTAACCCACTATATATTCTAAGTCCTCTTTGATTTAATTACTCCGAAGGAGGACTTTCTTCGCTAGATTAGAGCAGATGCAGATACAAGAGCATATGACAAAAATCAGATATCATAAATTGGGGTTTGCTGTTCATTAGGCGTAACATACATTTAAATAGAGTGAAGACATAGTCTGAACCAGTTATTAATAACTGGAAATTAGCAAATAGATTTCGACGAAGTACTATTTGTAAATAACAATTTGAAGGTAGGCTCATTAGTCTTGGTTAATACAAGTAAAAAGGAAGAAGCATAAAAGGATGTTGTACGACTGTTTAATTAAAACACAGCACTTTGCAAAAAGATGATAAATCTAAGTATTGAGTGTGATACCTGCCCGGTGCCGGCTGGTTAACGGAAATAACTAAATTGTCATAGGTTTGGTGTAGAAGGAAACCCCGGTTAATGGCGGCCTTATAAGTGAGGGTCCTAAGGTAGCGGAATACCTTGGCCGTTAAATGCGGTCTTTGCATGAATGGTGTAACGATACAACAGCTGTCTCTATGATTGACTCTGTGAAATTGGAATAACTGTGCAGATACAGTTTACCTCTAGTTGGACGAGAGTGCGACTAGTTAAGTGCTTGATAGCAATGTGGTGAAAACCCACCAAATAACCCATTATTTGAACTCATGCGGCATGCATTCGAAGTAATTCTTTTGTGTGAAGCCCGTTAAATAACAATCATAAGATTGTCCAACCTTTTTCTATTATATTCAAGTTAATAAGTATATAAGAAGGCTGGTGAGTTAGATTACTAAGGATAGTTAACACGAATCCACGTTTGAAGCGTAAAACTAGGTATTGAGAAAAAAAAATAAAATATATTTATTGATTGTAGAAAAGAGTTCTCGTTCTTTTCTTTATGGGTCTGATATCAATCTACGTATAGTGGAATCCTAAGGTAATCATTAAGGTGTTATCAAGTAAACTAGGTAAGCCCAATGTTACCCATCACGATGGATCTTTTGTTTTTAGTAGGTTTACCATATCCCCCTTCGGGGATCTGGATGCCTCTCCATTTTGATGGAAGTTTAGTCGTGAGGCTAAATATATAACAGTGGGTAAAGGATGCTCTAAAAAGCGAATGCTTTGTGGTAATAGCAAAGATAGGATCAATAATGATCTAATTCGAAAGAATGCAGACTTAGAGCAGGCGTTAATTATTATACATACAATTTATAAACAATGTGTGCCTACGAAGTCAGTCCTTCGTAGCAACTTTTCTTCTCATAAAATTCGCAGTCCAGTTGTAATCCCTAGATCAAAAGTCGGCGTTTTGTTGAACAGTTTATTTGCTTATTTCATTTGCTTAAATATATTTGTATATGTTCGCGGTTCTCTAAGCTTCGATATATTTCTGCCAATTTAGATTATAAAATCGACAGTTACCTCTCGACTGTTTATTCGTAAATATTGGCTCCTTTGGAGTCTACTATTCCATAATAAGAGTTTTACTCAGAGGATGCGTAGCCAAATATGGGAAATATAATCTATATAAAAATGTAGCTGTTGTTTTCCTTTTTATTATTATAATTTTTTGTTTATTATAAGACTGGGAGGGCCCGCAAGCTAGGGATGCGTGCATTGTGGCTTCGCAGGAATGGTCTTAGAATTTACCTTTTAATCACGGAATTTTCCGTTTGATGATGTAAACATTTACAATTACTTAGTAATTTAGGAAATATATTGACTTAAAAATTAAAAATGGTTTTAAATAAATTAATACAAACAACTCAAAAATTTAATACCGATTCGGGTATTAAATTGGTTCCTTGATGAGTTACTGGAATATTTGACTCAGAAGGGAATTTTTCTATTTCGGCTCAAAAAGTTAAAGACGGATATAAAATTTCTTTAGCTGTAAAAGTGACACAAAAAGAACATTCTAAAGGTATTCTTTTAGCGCTACAAAATTTTTTTGGATGTGGTAATATTTATTTGGATAATAAAAAAGAAAATGCTTATAAATTTGTTGTAAATAAGATAGATGATATCGTCTTAAAGATTATACCTCATTTTGATAAGTATCCCTTACAGACATCTAAACGTTTGGATTATTTGGATTTTAAACAAGTAGCTTTTGAGATGAAAGATAAACTTCATCTGAACAAACAAGGTATGGTTTCTATTTTAGCAGTTAAAAACAATATGAATAGTCTTCGTCCCTTTAAGGAAAGATGGGATTATTTTCAAGGTGTTGGACCTATTAAATTGATGAATGAATGGGTTCAAGCATTCATTGATGGGGAAGGTTCATTTTTTTATGGTATTAGTCAAACCGTTAACAGAGGTAGACCATATGTAGCATTAGCTCCAACTTTAGAAGTAGCACAAAGTAGTCATGATGTGTGAATTCTAAAAGCTTTAGTGGATTTTTTTGGTTTTGGTTATTTAAAACCAAAGTACGATATCAATAATATGGAAGAAGCAATGAATTCACGTATAGTTAATAGATTTATTATTAACCAACATTCGATTGTTACGGAATTCTTTGATAGATACCCTTTGTATACTCGTAAACATTTAGACTATCTTGATTGAAAAAAGTTAATCGAGTTAAAATCTGAAGGGGTACACAATACTCCTGAGGGTTTAGCAAAAATGAAAGCTATTAAAGCTTCTATGAATAAAGGTAGAGGTGATCATGTTAGCTAGATTAGGTTAGGTGTTATTTGCTTTTGTTTTATAGCTCTCGCACGAACCATGTTCGTGCACAATTGTATGTATAAGTTCAATTTAATTAATGCTCGAGCCGTATGCGATGAAAGTTGCACGTACGGTTCCACGAGGGGGAAGTTTTAGTAATAAAATGACCTATCTCTACAGACCCTATGCAGCTTTACTGTTACTAATTATTGAGTATAATAACAGCAAATTTTAGAAATATAAGGTAGCCCCCGACTCGAGAGGGAAGGGTTAGACGTCGCGCCAGTGAAATACCTTTATTTGTTTATTATATTATTATGGAATAATACTGGTGCGCCGAAGGTGGCATACTTCGTTAGGAAGTACGCTAGTATTATAAACATCCCACTCTATGAAAAGGGAGAACATTTGCTAGGAGACAGTTTATGCGGGGCACAGACCCCATAAAGAGTAGATGGGAGTGTCTAAGGATTATGATGTTTGTCGCAATGTGTTCGATGAATTTTTCGATTGCTTGCTGCAATTAATTTTTGTATATCTAGGGGCTGCAATATATTTAATAGGAGGCCTCTAAAAAGATAATTTTTGTTTGTAGTTAAATATAACTTCGTTGTATTTAATCCTTTGCTAGTACGAGACGTATAAGGGCGTACATATTATTAAAAGGGTAAGATTTTAGCTATAGAGAAATTAGCTTTAGTCAAAAAAGTGTTATGCAATATAACACTTTTTCTAGTTATTAATTTCTACTTTACAGTGTTTTTAATAATAATGTAAACTAATTATCAAGTTTAACGGCTTAATCTTGCTTTACTGTTTGATTCACAACAAATCTTACAGTCGCGTAAGCGGGGCATAGGATCACAAGACACATTAAGGAAAGGTCTTGGATTATTGGAAAAGCTACGCTAGGGATGTTTGTCCTTTAATTTTTTTTCTTGTTCTTGTCTACTTCTATCTTGCCTGATTTTTTAGGAATAATAGATAAGAGATAAAGACTAGCAAGAAAACGATTAAGAATAATATTGGGTTAATTTCAAAGATTACTTATAATAAAAGATTAGCCGGATCCTCCTGACTTAGTAGTTAGAAGTAGGCAGATAAAAAAAAATATATATTTTTTTTTACGCCTAATCTCTTCCAGCCGTAGTGGGCCATACTAACTTCTCCGAAGTCAGTTAGTCCTTCGTGAGTCCCCCCCCCCCTACGGGGACTACGGATGGACTTCGCAAGCTTGTCAGATAGAGTATAAGTAAATTTGAAGCGAAATTTATCTTAGCATGGCGACTTCGTCTAAAAAAGTATACATTTCTTTTTTTTTTTTAGGACGAAGTACTGCGTACTGCGTACTGCGTACTGCGTACTGCGTACTGCGTACTGCGTACTGCTTCGCCAATTTAAAGATAAAAACGTTCAACGACTAATAGGTGAGTAATGCTAACAATAATCCTATCTTGAAACCCAACACTTTTTTATTATATATGTTCAAAAACAAAAGAAAAGAAAATAAAATATATTCTAATATTACTATATTTAAAATGAAAACAATGAAAAAAAATAAAAATTTTGGCCCACGGATAGAAAATGCTCGCTACGTTGGTCCCCTATCAAGGCGTAGCCGTCAAAGTATAGACTCGCCTTCTAATCCCCATGCATTGTTCGGTGAGGAGACTTTGTCGGTATCAGGCTTAAGAGAAGGGACTACAATTTTAAAAACAAATGTAAAGAATAATTCTAAATTGAGACCATTTAATAGAATATTGGGTGATGTAGGAAAGATGCAATACTTTCCAGCATGATCTAAAGAATGAAGAAATAGTGTTTACCATTATAATAGTAATTTAATCAAGAATTTTCCTGTATACGATATAAATATTTATAAAATAATAAAAAGCTATTTTAATATGTTTTTTAATCATCAATTTCTTAAATACGATTATATTCGTCCTAAAAGAAGACGTTTATCTTTTAATAAAATTTTTTTAGCTAGACCTGAAATTAAACATACTAACTCTAAAGCTATTATAACTCTATATGCTTTTAATAGAGAAAAGTTTGCTTTATTAAAAAAAATGAAAATTTTAACTAAATTAACTAAAAAGATAATTAAATTTGTTCAACGAAAAAACTGTTTATTAAAGATAGAAAATATTTTTTTTAAATTTAATATGATTTTTGCGATATTAAAAAATAGAAATCTACTTCAAGATTTTTATGCTTATTATTCTACTTTAAAAACAAGTAAAATAAAGGCAAAAGAACAAGCAAATAAATGAATAAAATTGATTTTTAAGAAAGAACTTACTTTAATTAGAAAATATAAATTTAGACTAAATCTTAATAAGTATAAATTTGAAGATAAATTATTATATGGATTAAGTAATATTATAAGAAAGCTTTATAATAAAGAAATAGAATTTAATATTGTTAATTTAAAAAATATAGTTTTTAATACAGATTTATTTACGGAAATATCGACATTAAAAATTAAGAAAAGAAATGCTAAAATTGTCAAAATAATGAACATTATGTTAAATAAAGCTAACTTACCTTATTTTAACAGAATCCAGGAAACAGGTAGATTAGATAATAATGTAAGTCTTAAGTTAGTAGAAAATAAATATAAAACTCTTAATATAAGAAATATTTTAGGTACTAAATTTAAGGCGCAAGCTCTAGATAAACTATTAAATAAAATATATATCAGTATTAATGATAAATTATCACCACAACTAACTTTAGCTCGCCTTGGACCTAAAAATAGAATAAAGGGATCTAATCATCGGTCGGGTAGCTTACGTGGCTTTATTTTTGAAAAAAATATAGAAGCCTTATCCTTTGCATCAGGGTTGTATGATATGGTATTTAATTCTATTAAATATAAAAACATGGCCGGAGTTAGAATGGAAGTAAAAGGAAGGTTAACGAAACGTTATAGAGCTGATCGTAGTGTTTATAAACTACGTTGAAAAGGGGGTTTAAAAAATATCGACTCTTCTTTTAAAGGATTGTCGGTAAGAAAAAACCGTGGTCACCTTAATCCTAATGTTGGTTATTCTATTTTTGCATCTAAACGTCGTGTTGGTGCTTTTGCTGTAAAAGGTTGAATGGCCGGAAAGTCATACTCAACAGTAGCTAATCAGGTAAATAATTTAACTTTAGCTACTAAATCGAATGATCTTCCTATTTTAAATCCATGAATTGTTACTGGGCTTTTTGATGCAGAAGGTAGTTTTAAGATTGCTATTGTTAAAAATAACAATAGTAAAACAGGTTGAGTTATTAAATTCTGTGTTGCAATGTCTATGCTAAAGAAAGATAGATCTACACTAGAACAATTAACAAATTATTTTGGTGTAGGTTGTATTCGTGAATTAGATCAAAAAAATTTACGATTTTACATAGAATCTTTGCAAGATTTAACCGCAGCTATAAGTCATTTTGATACGTATCCTTTGTTTACTAAAAAGCATGAAGACTACTTACTTTTTAAACATGCTTTTGAGATAGTTAAAAATAAAAATCATTTAACTATGGAGGGATTAAGACAAGTAGTAGGGATAAAAGCTTCTCTAAGAAATAAAGGATTCTCAGATAATTTAAAGGAAGCTTTTCCAGATATTATTCCTAGCATTGTTTCAGTTACAAATACTACCTCTGGTTTAGTCGGGATAGATCAAAGTATTTTTTCTCCTTGATTATCTGGTTTTACTTCTGGAGATGGTTGTTTTTATGTCAGTATTACCGAATCAGGAAAGCATGTGCAAGTACAACTAGTTTTTTCAATTACTCAACATATTCGTGATAAAGCTTTAATGAACAGTTTAATATCTTATCTTGGCTGTGGAAACATAAAACACCATGAAAAATATTCTTGATTGCAATTAGTTGTAACGAAATTTTCGGATATAGATGAAAAGATCATTCCAATTTTTAGAGAAAACAAGATATTAGGTGATAAATTTAAAGATTTTCAAGATTGATGTAAAGTAGCTGAATTAATGAAAAATAAAGCTCATTTAACTACTGATGGTTTAGAAGAGATACGTAAATTAAAAGGAGGTATGAATATAGGAAGAAGTTTGCTTTTACCTGTATCAAACCAGCCCGTGTTAAATAAAGCGAAGTTACCTAAAGGTATACATTATTATAGTACGGGGGCGCAAGCTCCACCTGGTAATGGTAATGTCATTCTTGCAGCTCACTTGATAGGTCAAGGTGTATATATTATTCCATCTTATCATAGCGATGAATTCTGAAATTACTTAGAGGAGTGTGTAAGAGGTACTATATTTTATTATCCAAGAATAACCGGATCCTTTGACTTATGTTTCCTTTTTAGTACTAAAGATGGTAGTGGTGAATTAAAGGGTGGATTCTTAGCTTATAATACAGATTTTCAACCAACTTCAGTTTCAAGTCCTACGCAATACATAAACAGTCTTCGTAGTATTTTAGATAATAAACACATTGAGTATTCATCTAAGTTTCCTTTAACAGGAGGAGGTAGTTTATTTGTTGGAAGTAAGTAGATTATATTGGAAGTAAGTAGATTAATTTAGTACACTTCTTTTTTTTGGTCAATCGCAGATATTACACAGTAGGTTGGTAGGTAGTTTTAAATGTAGGCGTGTTATATATAATAAAAAAGTGAATACATAGTCTGAACCATTTTGTAAAAAATGGAAATATTTGGTGGCTTGACTGCCTTCGGAGCAGCCAGCCACAAATTTAATGATAACAATTTGAACAGGCTAATTTGCGCAAGAGTGTACAAAATGAGTGCGCGGTTTGGCACCTCGATGTCGGCTTAACTTATCCTCCGGGATGCAGGACCTCGGTAGGGTACGACTGTTCGTCGATTAAAAAGTTACATGAGCTGGGTTAAATACGTCGTGAGACAGTATGGTTTCTATCTTCTAGAGGGAATTAGAATAAAATAAGGAATAACCTAGTACGAAAGGAACGTGGGGAATTAAGTTATTCTGGGTAATACCAGGGTACACTTTATTAACCTCTGGTTTACCTGTTGTTTATACGCCCAATATTAATTTATGTATAGGTTTAAAAACCTCTTTATACAGGGATGTTACTTTCACTTAGGTAGATAAATAGTATAGGCACGGCAGGAAAGCTAAGTTAGTCCAAGATAAGTGCTGAAAGCATCTATGCACGAAGCTTACCTTAAGATATTTCTTAAATATGCGTAGTACACTACTACGAAGGAAATTATCATCATAAACATAATTTCAATAGGCTTTACTTATAAGAATCAAGAGATTTTGAGGGATAAAGTACTAATTTTATAATTTACTATTTTAGCATATATATTACATTTCACCACCTACCTTTGGTGGCAGTTCTTGGCTTCGCCACCCCCCCCCCCGCTTCACTCCTTGAGCCCTAAAGGGCGTAAGTGAAGCGAGGGTACAAAAAAATTCTCTTTTTTTTTAATGAACATATTTTTTTTAATAAAAAAAAAATAAGTTCTTTGATTTTTGGAGAGGAGTAGGCATAGATTAATTTAAACATATCAGAAATGAGGAGCTTGCGCCCCGTTTATTCTTATAATCTAAGTTTGGTTTAATTACTCTTATACTTAAATAAGCACCAGATAGTGCAATATGAATTCACTCTCTCTCTTCTACGTTAAACTCCTATTCAGTAGGTGAGATATCAATGATTTACTTTAACACGTAAATTGTTGCACAGATGTTCGATTCATCTATGGAGTTAAATAATGTGATCGTTGTAGAGAATCTTACGCAGTAGCTTGTGTGTTGCAAGCTTTGCAACACATATTATCTTTTTGGCCAAAGGAGGTTTTTCATTAAACATTACGCAATAACACCTTTCTGCATCGGTTACGCAGCTGGCTACGCAGCGGTTATGGCTCAGTAGAGGGGAGTTGCGGTATATATAAATCAAACTAACTAGTAACAATGAAATTTTTAATTCAATGAACACAAATTTTGATAATTTTCGGTTACATCCGGCATGAGTAACTGGCTTCAGTGATGCGGAGAGTTGTTTCAATATAGCAGTTTTTAAAAGTTCCAGCAATAAAACAGGGTGAGGGGTTAAGCCCACATTTCGAATTGATTTGCACAAGAAAGACGCGGATCTCTTAAAACTTATTAAGACATATTTTGAGTCACTTAGCGCCAATGGGGACATCTTAAATAAGACTTCAGATTCTAATGGCATGTTAACTGTTAATAGATTGCAAGGTTGCAGCATAGGAAATTTATCTGTATCAGGTAGTGCCGAAAAAGCTTCTTACGTAGTATCTTCTCTTGAAGAGTTAAATTTATCATTGCTCACTTTGATGGTTACCCACTTTTAACTGAAAAACGGGAGAGCTGGCCTACGGAGGGTTTTAAGAGAAATAGTCTTTATGATAGAACGAAAAGAACATTTAACTATCGAGGGACTTAAAAAAATTGTTAAACTTAAAGCTACATTAAATTGAGGTTTATCTGAAGCACTAATAACAGCTTTCCCTTTCCAGATAGACACTTTAGAAGATAATATCACAAGTAAAGAGGCTGTGATTAAAGGAGATTTAAAGGGTGCGGAGGCATTAGGACATAGTACAGCAAGTTCCCACACTGAAAAAGTTACCTTTAATCCACAATGGCTTGGTGGGTTTGTTTCAGGAGACGGGTCTTTTATGATCCAGGTAGAAAAGAAATACGGAAAGTATTTTCCAAGATTAATTTTTCAATTAACTCAGCATTCATGTGATACGGTATTAATGGTAAATTTAACTTCTTACTTAGGTTGCGGAGGGGTATCGAAAAATTCAGAAAGTACATCGGCGGTTAAATTAAGAGTAACGAAATTTTCAGATATCTCTACTAAGATTATACCGCTGTTTCATTAAAATCTTATACTTGGTATCAAATCTAAGGACTTTGCTGATTGATGTATAGCGGCAGATATTATTAAAAATAAAGGTCATTTGACTCAGGCTGGATTGGAAAAAATACAACAATTAAAAGCTAACATGAATAAAGGAAGAGGCTAATAAATTTTAGCCTGGTGTTACGGAAACGTTGGTCAAAGGGGGGGGGGGCAGGGAGGGAAAAGAACAATATGAGAAGTTAAGGTAGGTAAGCACGAAGCTTACCTTAAGATATTTATTAAATATACGTAATATAACATTACGAATACTATATAGGCTTTTTTTTTTTGTAAGAATCAAGAGATTTTGAGGAATGAAGTACTAATTTTATAAAATACTTATATAGTTAATATATATTACATTTTTATATGCCTGGTTAGCATAAATAGTAATGCAATTGTTTTGTAATCAATAGAAGGGGGTGCAATACCCCCACTGGGCTACTACCGACTTCATAGCTACCGTGCTATACTGGCTGCCTAGCAGCCATGCTTATGAATGGCTGCATACTGACTTCGTAGTCAGCCAGCAGTACTTCTTTATCCCCTCCTTCCTCCTCAACAAGTTGAGGAGGAAGGAGGGGATAAGAAGCAGTCAGTATAGGACAGAGGAGTGACCTTCGGAGGCGGCTTGGCCGCCGTCCGAAGGCGGACTGGATTAGTAGTCAAGTGGTATGACACAGCTCTTTCAATGCTGGGATCGCGGGTTCGAATCCCGCCTAGTCTACAAGGTAGATAGCTCCTATGGTACTTTGAGTGACATTTCGCATTTTTTTATCCTTCCTGCTTCCGAAGTCAGGAAGGATAGTTGACTTTGTTATCTCTATGATTAGGTGCGTCTGGATCCTACCTGGCTGGCCTCCGGAATACTTCTCGACGTAGTAGGCCTACTACGTCTAGAAGTATGGCAGTCAGCATGGGTAGATGCGGGAAACTCTATTGTCTCCCTAAAGAGGCTATAACTTAATTGGTAAAGTGTACTGCTCATAACAGTTTTTATAAGTGTTCAAGTCACTTTAGCCTTATAGTGCGGGTTGATGTAATAGTTAACATATTTGGCTCATGCCCAAAAATTAAAGGTGCGAATCCTTTACCCGCATAAGAGGGGGGGGGGGCTTCGTTGTAAGTTCCTTATATAATATAATTCCTAGTTTTGTATAGGATAGTAAACTTGTTTGTTTGCTGACAAAGTATGCCAGCTATACTTCAGCCTGGCGAAGCACCCATACTTCTGCGTACGAAGTCGCCAAGAAGTATGGTTGGACAAAAAATATATTTTTTTTTATAAGACTTCTCTTGACTGGCTGCTTCAGCCTGCCTTCGAGTACTACTAAGTACTCATGTCTGGCCATGCAGACTTATCTACGAAGTGGCTATACTGACTTCGTAGTCAAGAGAAGTACCGTAGGTCTACTACGGTACTACTGGCGAAGCAGCCAGCCAGGAGTACTTCGTCAGAAGATGCATTCGTGCCGACTTTTCCTAAGGTACGGAGGAGTACGGAGTACGGAATCCAGACTGACTTCGTACTTAGGTTGGAGTACGGAGTACTTCGTCGTTAAGTACCTGCCTGCCATATCCCTAAAAGGGGGGGGGTATGGCAGTCGGCAAGGAATCAGGAGCCTATATATAATTATAAATTTATAAGAAAGGAATAAAAATGTTATTTGAATACTATAAATAAAAAAAAAACAAATAACATGATTGTTAAATATACTAGGTTTAACTAATTTATTCAATTTTTAATCTGAGTGCTGGAATTGGTAGACAGTGGGCACTTAAAATGCTCTGATTTAATATCGTAGGTGTTCAAGTCACCTCTCAGATAAAATTATTATAGTGATTTTTTATTTTAAGTGGACCTACATCGTCGTCAGTATGACTGGCTGGACATATTTTTATGAATCTGCTCTTAATTCATAAAAAAGTAGTAGCAACCTCCTAAAATTATAGCATACCAGCAAACTTTTTAGGTACCTATACTTGATCAGGCTAATATATAGGACCGAGTAGGGGGGGGTGAGGTTAGGTTAGGGGATATAGTCTAGTTTGGTAAAACTCTAATTTTGCATATTAGTATCCCAGGTTCGATTCCTGGTGTCTCCATCCTTTGTTTATTAGTAAATGGTACCTTTGTATCCAGCCTGACGAAGTCTGGACTGACTTCGAAGACAGGACTCCTTCGTACCCCCCCCCTGGGGGGGGGGGGGGTTAGGGGATTAATAATTTTTATTCCTTTATATACATTATATAGGTAATATATAATGGGGGTAGCTTCATATTCTCCTGCGGAGACTTGAAGTGTAGTGTGGTAGAAGGTAGGAGGTTACACACGGGTTACACACATACCTTGACACAATGGCGGAGCGTCAGGGGGGGGAGGGGGGGGGGTCAGATCTTATAACCAAATAGATATTATGACAGTATTTATAGTTAAAACTAGGGTGTGTATCGCTCGAGAAGCTCAATTGGTAGAGCAGAGCATTGAAGCTGCTTTGGTTGTAAGTTCAAGTCTTATCTCGAGCAAAATATCCGTAATTAGTATATGGCCGAAGGACTATTTTATAATTATCTTTATTATTTTTTTTTTGTTTGTAAAAATTATAGCAGCCTTGACTTCGTAGGGCTAGGACTAGGTCATTAGCCCTAGCCCGTAAATCAAAAAGCTACCTTTTGATTTACCCGACTTCTCTGCCAGCCTCCTGCAGGAGGCTGGAGGCAGGAGGCAGAATGGATGGAGAAGTGGCTATACTTCTGTCGACGAAGTCGCCATGCTTCAGCAGTGCTTCGCCAGGCTCGCTCCAACAAGTTGGTATTTCGCCCACTCAAGCCCGAGCTTGCGGATCCTTCGGATACCGATAATAGGAATGAATGCTCTCCGGCTAAAGATTAGAGGTAAACTCCCGCTGAGCAGACTGATCGATCCATTAGACGTGCAACTCGTCTCCAGGGCATAAGACAACGAGGTCCATAAACCAGGTACGGGCGAAGCCGCTCATATGAAATGACAGCCCCTTATTTTGTAGACGCTGTCCTAAATCGAAAATGAAAAGCCTTTCGAAGCAAAGGCCAATTAGTTAAGACTAAATTAGCTAACAATAAAAAATGGGTTCGGAACTATTTGTCCGACGATGAGAAAGTGGAATCGTAAAGAGCCCCCCCCCGTCCTTGTCTTATTTTTTAACGAAGGATTAGTAGCCTTTAGTTATCATATCAATTTTATCCGTACGCCTATAAACAAAGATTTTACTAGTCTTAGCCCAGTCAGGCGGAGGAGGGGACTATAAAATTGTCGAATTTAGTTAGGGGGGGGGGGGGCTAGCTCGTGGTGGGGTAGTAAACCCTTCTTATCAGGGAGATGAAGAAATTGGTAAACTTAGGTAATTTAGGCTTATCTGATCGCGAGATCTTGCAGGTTCAAGTCCTGTTCTCCCTATGTATTTTATTTTTTGTCTTGCGAACTCCAGTTATAAATTAGTTAATTTGGGCTCTTATACTGGCTGACTTCGTAGTGCTAAGCAGTATGTCTACTTTTCCTTATTAGTTAGGAGAAAAACTCTCTACCTGGCTCTTTTTATAATAATAAAAAGGGGTAAATAAGCAGCAGGTAAATTCATTACCTTAGTATAAAATACCCTTCATAGGGGTTGTTCTAGTTATATTATTTTAGTTTTAGGGTAGGAAGTTTATTTGTATTATTTTTAAGGTTATGAATTAGATAGAGATTTTTTTAGCCTAATTTATCATTATGAGATAACTTTAAATTAATTAATCGTAATATTGTGTAGGTTATGAAGGAGTTCACCTGCTCTTTTATCTAATTTATTATTTTAAAGTTATAATAAAAAGGTATTTATTAAATAATGTACGTGTCTTCGTATAAACCAAGTATACTTCGTAAACAGAAATATTTACCCTAAATATCTTGTGGACTAAAGGGTAAGTCTAGAATTTTTGGTGTTCTACAATGTGCGTTCGAATCGCGCCAAGATAAATTGGAAAAATTTAGCCATACTGACTGGCATACTTCGTTAGCTAGAAGTACTCCTGACGAAGCCGTTAGTATAGTAGTTATTATGGCGGCTTCGCCGGGGGTAAGCTAGGGAGAGAAGTCGCAGCAAAAGTGTACTTCGTCGTTAGGCAGTGCAGTCACGACGTACTATTAAAATAATAATGTCTTTTTTACTACTAGGTACCTAATTGGGTGGTGGTACTCCATCCCTAAGTTCTCATTAGCTCAATGGTAGAGCCGGATACTTCTAATATCCTGATTTTAGTTCGAATCTGAAATGAGAAACGGTAATAGCTTTTTTTTTTTATTGGTGGTAGTCGTATAACTAAGATTATTAATACTACTACTACTACGCATGCATTATTGTTATTTCGGTAATAGGTAGCTAATAGTAGGTAGCAGGAGGTTTGTTAGTTAGCTGCTTTATGATTAATATTTAGTTTACTTTAAATTTGTATAAACTAATAAGAGGTAATATTTTTTATTTTAAAATATTCTTTAATGTTTTTTGAGATATGTTAGGTGCTCATAGTTATCCCTATAAAATAAGGATCGGACGTGCAAATCGTCCACGGGGGCCAACAAGACAAGGAGGTCTATAAACCAGGCAAGGGCGAAGCCGCTTATATTAAAAGTCCCAAAAATTAATCGATTCATAAGACAACGAAGTCTATAAATCAGGATAAACTTATAGCAGCCGACCCGCTTTAATCCCTGCCTCATTATTTGATTCTTCTACGAAGGTCAGAGGTTAGTTTGCATTAGTGCTTGACTAGCATGATAGTAATGTTCGGCCTACGGAGGGTTTTAGTCACAGGTGGCCTAGATAGAACTGGGCCACCCCTCACTTAAGTTCTTATTAGCTCAATGGTAGAGCCGGATATTCCGAATATCCTGATTTAGTTCGAGTCTGAAATGAGAAGATCAACTCTAAATTTAGAACAGTTTTTGATTTGTTTTAAGGCATCGTTCGTCAGGCTTTGTAAAGCACCTTGCGTATGAAATTTGTTAGTTTCATTTATAGCTTTGTTAAGACTACTTCGTATAGCCACCTATATATTAGTTAAACATATAGAATAAATATTATTAATAAATAATAGATTTACGTTATTAAATGTATCCCTTATATTCCTTTGCACCTGTCAAATAAGTGGCCTTGGGACATATTGCTGAAGGGTAGTAAGGATTTCTTAAATATGCTAATATAGTCTATACATAAAAGTGGCTGCTGGTTTTCGGTGGTTCTTTTATTAAATACTTTAAGCAAAGTGTTAGCGACTTAACTGAAAGAGAATTCTTTTTACTCTTGGTTTTAGCATTCTTCACTGTGTTATTTGGGCTTTATCCTAGCTCTAGGTTAGATGGTTTACACGACGGTGTTTTTAGCTTAATTAACAATTTTTCTGAGTAGGGGGGGGGGGAAGGAGATTTAGCTCTAACAGTTGCAGGGATTTTCTTCGTTGGTTCAGCTAGAAAGAGTAATATAAAAATTGGGGGGGGGGGGGATATTTTACCATTTCCCCACTTCTATTTTTCTTTAAAGCAAATTATTTCTGTAACCAAAGGTTTTACGGCTGCTTTTTTGTTTTTAGTGTTGTGATATAATGAAAATCAATACTAGCTTGTATGTTTACGAAAAAAAATAATCTATAATGTAGAAAGAGCGTTTACGCCTTAAAGTTATAGTTGACTAATTATTTTATCTCTCTGAAGATATACAAATGAGTATATGCTATCATGTGTTTATAAAATAATATTTTTATATAATAAAAAAATGTTTATGATTCCAACAATAGTATCGCTTATCGAGGTTGTTTTAGTGCTGGTGCCTGCTTTACTTGCGGTAGCTTATGTGACAGTGGCAGAAAGAAAAACTATGGCCAGTATGCAAAGAAGATTAGGTCCTAATGTTGTAGGTTACTACGGACTACTTCAAGCATTTGCTGATGCCTTAAAACTTCTTTTAAAAGAATATGTTGCACCTACACAAGCTAATATGATATTGTTCTTTTTAGGACCCGTAATTACATTAATTTTCGCACTTTTAGGTTATGCAGTTATACCATACGGACCAGGTTTATCTATTAATGACATGAATTTAGGTATATTCTATATGTTAGCAGTTTCATCTTTAGCTACATATGGAATACTATTAGCTGGATTTTACCTAAAAAAAAAGTCCTTCCATAATGAAAATTATGGATTATTACCCAAATGAATTTCAAGAAAAACTTTCAATAAGTCAACTTGAAGCGAAGGATGTTTTTTTAATAATAGATTTATTAAAAATAGCTTTAGTTTCTACAACGGTTATTTATTAATACGCTTATTAATAATTAAACATCAACGTTCAACGACTAATTGAGTTTATAGAATAATAAACTCAATTTCAGTATTTGGGGGTTTTTGCCTTTTTATTTTGTTCTTAGGTATAATAATATGGCATGATGCGGCCTGATTTTATTTCAATTTTTATATTTTACATATTCTTATAGAAGAGTACTTTATTATTTTATATATTTATAATAAATCTCTATATTCATTAAATAGAGAAAATTTGTCTAATAAGCCATTAATAAGATTATTAAGTACTAAATCTAATACAGGTAAATGTTTTTATTCAACTAAATCCAGAAGTACTTTTCCAGAGGATAATAGTAAGGAGAATAGTTACTTGACTGAAGAGATAAAATCTTTACATACATTATATATAAAAGATGTATATAGAGATAGGATAGCCCCAGTTATTCCTTTCGATACTAATTTGATTTTAGACTCTTGTAGTAATTTCTCGGATGTTAAAGAAAAATCGTATTTCTTAAAAAAATGAGGATCAAAAGGGGGAATTTATATTATAGAATATAAACATAATCCTCTTATTTACTATATAGGTAGAACAACTCTTTTCAAAAGAAGATTTAATAATCACATTAAAGCAGAAACAAACAGTAAATTTCATTTATTTTTTAAATTAGTTGGTTTAGAACATTTCAAATTTTCTATATTAGAAGTTTGTTCACCTAATGAGCAGGGAATAAGAGAAAACTTTTATCTACAAAAATTTTTACCTATATTAAATTCGACTTTTTCTTCTTCTTTTTCTGAATCTGCTATTTATACTAGTTTGAGTGACAAATTAATGAGTTTGAAATCTGTAAGTTTCCCACTAGAAAAGAATAGTAATAAACCTTTATCTGTCTTTGTATATAGTATTGATGATAATTCTATAAATCCAAATTTTGTTAAATATAACAGTATGGCTGAAGTAATTAAAAAAGAGGATATATCTTATAATACTTTATTATTATTTCGAAATAGTAATGTACCTTTTAGAAGTAAATTGTATTTTACTAGAGCTATAATCGATTTTTAATCTACCTTCAATAAAATTCAAGAGATATTAAAAGAAGTGAATATTTAGGACAATACAGCTCAAACTGTTTGAGCTTACCACGCTCAAACTTTAAAATTAGTAGAAGGTAGTCCGAGCTTGCGCCCTCCTCAAAAACATTAGCTTCTAGTGAATTAGGTTTTAGTCGTAATGTTATTAATTATTTTATAGATACAGCAAAACCTGAAGGGGGGGGGGGGGGTTAAAGGTACCTATTTATTTAGCAGACAGCTGGAAGACAAAGATATTGATAATCTTTTAAGTGTTTCAGAATCTATTTCATTAGGTAATAAATTAAAAGTATGAGCATATGATGCTGATACGTTCAATTTAATAAATAATGAACCTTTTTCTAGTTTATCCGCAGCGGCTAATTTTTTTAATGTTGATTATAGAACAATAAGTAGACATTTGGATACTAAAGTAGCTACAAATCATAATAATTTATCTGTTTATTTCTTAAAAAAAGAAGTAAGTTTAGATTTAAAAGAAGAACTACCCCGTAGGGGTTGTTCAACCCCCCCCCCCTCTGGGGGGTGGAACTTTAAAAAAATACACCTAAACTTTCTTCTTATGCTCGGATAGAAATTTGAGTTTATAAAAGAGATGAAGAGGGAAAAATGAATTTATTGCCTAATCAACCTTTTAAAACAATGCGGGAAGCTGTTAGTATTTTACATATGCATAATACTGTTATTAAAAAATATATAGATACTAATAAAGAATATAAAGGACTATTCTTATATAGTAGACGTGTAAATTAACGTTTATTTTAGTTTTAACTGCTAGTAGATAAATAAAAGTAAGATTAAGTTATATAATTAAAAATAGAAATTGATAAAATCATTAGTTTCGCATTATATCACCTTTTCATTAGCATATTTAAGCCATGTATCTTTTTATAGTAGGTTAGCTAGCATATCTTGTATGCAACATTCTACTAAAATTTACGTACATAAGGTTCAAACTAAGACATAGTCTGAACTAATTTGTGAAAATTAGAACTAATATTTAAATAATATTACAGTAACAAAATTTGGAAGTGCTAATAGTAAATATGCATTCTTAGGGTCATTAAGAAGTACAGCTCAATTAATTAGTTATGAATTAGTATTAAGTTCTGCTATATTAATTGTTATTATGTTAACAGGTAGCTTAAATCTTACTGTTGTTACAGAAAGTCAAAGAGCTGTTTGATTCATATTACCTTTATTGCCTATTTTTCTTATTTTTTTCATAGGATCGATTGCCGAAACTAATCGTGCTCCATTTGATTTAGCTGAGGCTATTAACTAATAGGATTTGGCCTCATAAAAGATCACAAATTGCTGGAAAGTCCTATTATGGGTAAGTAGTTATCGTTATATAGGAAAATCAGCAGGGAAGCTTTTTTATTAATTCCTTAACAAAAAGAACCTTCAGAGACTAGACGTGATCATTTAATATAATAATATATATTAAATAAGGTATAGTCCTAATTTGAGCGTAAGCTTAATAATTTAAATAACTTATTGTAATTTAAATATGAAATCTGTTACTACTTTAGATAGAAGTTGCTTAGTTTATTCACATTTTTTTAACGGTATGCCTAAATCAAAAGTTCGTTCAATCTTTAGTTCTAGATACTATTCTACTTCAAGTTCAAATTCAGATTTATCTGATTTACCGGTTCCTGTTTTAACTCTTAATAATTTAAATAATCCAAATTTTATCGAATCTTATAGAAAAATACTAAAAGATAAAGGAGGTATTTATTCTTTTATAAACATAATGGTAATCAATATATTGGAAGTGCTAAAGATTTTTATTTAAGACTTAATGAGCATAATTAAAAAAAAAAATAAGTTCTAAAGCTTTGACGGACTTAGAGACCAGTTATATTTTTAAATTTAATTTTAATACTCTTTATAATTTTAAGGTTATTGCAACTAGCTCTTTAGGTTATAAACATAGTGAAGAAGCAAGATTAAAGATGGTAGAGTTTTATAAAAATAAAAGTCATCATCCTAAGTTCGGTCAAACTCATACTAAAGAAGCACTTGCTTTAATTAGTAAGCCTGGGGAGTTAAATCCTATGTTTGGGAAAAAACAAAGTGAAACAAGTAAGGCTATTATGAGTGACAAAAAAAGAAATATTATTTAGGTGTCCTTCGGCGGGATTTATGATTTAGATAATAATTTAATATCTCGGCTCCGCCGCTCCCAGCCGCAGGCGCCCGGGAGTAAATTTAAGAATAATGTAGAATTAGCTAAACACTTAAATATTTCGAAGGTTACGGTAGGTAAGTATTTAAATTCAGGTCCGGCGGCCGCTTGCTGCTGCCTGACCTACCCCCTCTGGGGGGGGGGGGTAGGTCTTGTATATAATAAAACTTATTATTTTAAACCTATACAAGATTAATATAAAATATCAAGCCAGGCTGACGAAGTATGCCTGGCGGCTACCCAGATAACAACTTTTTAGGTATTTAACTAAAAGTTGTCATATAATTACAGAGAATTGTTTAAATATAATAATTAGGGATCAGTTTTAGTGGGATTTAATCATTGTCTTATTCATAAGACAAGTTTACCTTTAAAAAGTCATTACAATTTACTATATACTAGTTGTAGGTATTATTCTACAAGTAATTCCTCTTCACGTCCTTTAGGTTATGATTCTACTCCTAAACCGATAATTACTTTAGATTTAAATGACAGGGCTTCTATAAAATCACATGAAAGTATATTAAAAGGTAAAGGTGGAATTTATTCTTTGGTTAATACTGTTAATGGAAAACAGTATATTGGAAGCGCTAAAGACTTTTATATAAGACTTAACGAACATTTAAAATATAAAAATAATTCAAATGCTGCGTTACAAAAAGCATTTATTAAGTATGGTGTCGATAAGTTTAAAATATATATCTATGAGTATTTCACATACGAAAGTAAAATTATAAGTCATAAATCTTTAACTGAGTTAGAAACTAGTTATATTTAAAAATATAACTTGAATGTTCTCTATAATTTTAGTCTTATTGCTCAGAATAATTTAGGTTATAAACATACTGATGATACTAAATTAAAGATTAGTAAACCAGGTAAGTTGAATCCTATGTTTGGAAAAAGTCATAGCGAAGAATCCAAAGCTAAATTGAGTGAAAGAAAGAATAAATACCCATTAGGTGTAGGTATTTTTGATTTAAAAGGTAATTTAATCACAAAGTTTACAAATAATGTAGAATTAGCTAATCATTTAAATATATCTAAAGTTACTGTAGGTAAGTATTTAAATTCTAATCTTATATACAAAAATTCTTATTATTTTAAAGCTATCGTTGATTAGATAAGTTTTATTATACTGATAACCAATCAATCAATGGAATCAGAGTTAGTTAGTGGATTTATGACAGAACACGCTGCAGTTGTTTTTGTATTCTTTTTTTTAGCAGAATACGGAAGTATAGTATTAATGTGTATATTAACTAGTTTATTGTTTTTAGGAGGTTACTTACCAATATACTCTATTTCTTATTTAATAAGTTTTATAGATTATATTTATTTTGAATTATTTTTTGATAGTTGATTAAATTTTTATGGTTATAGTGGCGGCTATGTTTATGAAATTTCGAATAATCCTTGTTTTTATTTTATAGAAAATAGAGGGCCAGCGCAATATTATATAGAATATATATTAAATAATCCTAATTTAGAAGGGTTATTATATGGTTTAACTTTAGGACTGAAAAGTTCTATTATGATTTTTGTTTTCATCTGAGCTAGAGCATCTTTTCCTAGAATACGTTTTGATCAATTAATGGCGTTCTGTTGAACAGTTTTATTGCCTATTTTATTTGCTATAATTATATTTGTACCTTGTATTTTATTTAGTTTCGATATATTTCCAGTTAGTATAAACTTATTTTAGATTAATAGAATCTACTTTTTTATCATGGAATTTTCCATTTGATGATGTAAACATTTTTACTTCTTTAGTAATTTAGGAAATATATTGACTTTTAACCAAAAAAATGTTATTATCCAGTTTATTATTCATACCTCTTTTAGGTATACTTTTAATTTGTGCCGGAAGATCTACCCTTCCTTTGGAAGGGTTGATCCCCCTCTTGGGTGGATCTCATGAAAGATCAATCCTGCGTATCCAGCCTTCGGGCACGGGGGATCAGGTTTTTGCTTTATCTAATCTTCAGATAGATGAGAATAAAGCTATAGATTTCGCCTATTCTAGTCGTGTCGGTGTAAGCTCCGATTTTAAGATATTAAAATTGATTGCTCTAGGTACTTCTATTCTTAATTTAATTATATCTCTAATTATTTATATATCATTTGATTTTAGCAGTAACCAATTTCAATTTGTTTCTTCTTTGGGTGAGACTAGTTTATGTAGTTTAGATATTGGAGTTGATTCTTTATCTTTATATTTTGTTTTGTTAACTACTTTTATAGCCCCCATTGCTTTGTTATCTAATTGAAATTCAATTAATAACAATGTTGTAACTTTCAATATTATAGTATTATTATTGGAATCTTTACTATTAGGATCATTTATGGCTTTAGATTTGCTCCTGTTCTATGTTTTCTTTGAAAGTATCTTGCCAGTTTTCTTTATTTTAATTGGTATTTTCGGTTCTGTTAATAGAGTTAGAGCTGGATATTACTTATTTTTATATACATTAGGTAGTTCTCTCTTTATGCTGCTTTCAATCCTTACTATTGGTTCTGTGGCAGGTTCAACGTCTTTTGATGTAATATTTAAAACCAATTTTGAATTTTCTTTGCAGATAGTCTTGTTTGTAGGAATCTTTGTGGCTATAGGGGTAAAAACTCCACTTTATGGTTTAAATTCTTGACTGTTAAAAGCTCACGTAGAATCGCCATTATCCGGTAGTATTCTTTTAGCTGCTATAGTTTTAAAATTAGCTTTATACGGAATATTTAGATTGCTTCTACCTATTTTACCTAAAGCTTGCTTATTTTTCACTCCTTTCATATTTGTCTACGGTGTTATTACTATTGTTTATGCTGCTTTTAGTACCCTTCGTACTACCGATATTAAAGAAATAATAGCTTATAGTAGTGTAGGACACGCGGCAGTGTATTTAATGGGTGCATTCAGTAACACGGTTCAAGGTATAGAAGGTTCTATTTTATTGGGGTTAGGTCATGGTTTTGTTAGTTCAGCACTATTTATTATAGTAGGTGGTATTCTTTATGATCGTACCGGTACTAGAAATATTGCTTTTTACAGAGGTCTTGCACAATTAATGCCATTGCTTTCAATCTTTTTCTTCATATTTACTTTAGCAAATTGCGGAACTCCTTTAACTTTAAATTTTGTAGGGGAATTCATGAGTTTATATGGATCATTTGAAAGACTTCCGGCTGTTGCTGCTTTAGCTTGTTCATCAATTATACTATCAGCTGCCTATTCAGTTTATCTATTCAATAGAGTAGTTTTCGGTGGTTCTTTTAGTAAATATTTTAAGGAAAATATTAGCGACTTAACTAACAGAGAATTCTTTTTACTATTGGTTTTAGCATTCTTCACTGTGTTATTTGGGCTTTATCCTAGCTTTATCTTAGATGGTTTACATTATAATGTATCTAGTTTAATCTATAGTACTTCTGAATATAGTTTATTAGCAACTATGCCAGTTCTTATACTTAAGGGGGCTCGTGGCTACAGTACTCAGGCACTTAATAAGGAGTCAGGGGAAATAGCCAATAGAAGTCCCCCCCCCCTCTTATAATTCTCATTAGCTCAATGGTAGAGCCGGATACTCCTAATAACCTGATTTCAGTTTGAGTCTGAAATGAGAAGCTTAACTATAAATTTAACCGAAGGCTACTTTATAAAAATTCTAAAGGTGTCCTTCGTGAGTCCAGGAGAGTAGTCTAGCCTGCCTTCTCCTGACTGCCATACTTCTCCGTAGGCCAGGATAAGTCGTCAGTATGGTGAAGCCGTCGTCAGGCAGGATGGCTCCTTCGGAGAAGCTAGGCCAGCACTACGTAGTCATAAAAGGGTTATAAGAAAGCGCTGTCATTTCGACGTAGTACTAAAAGCGCGCTTTTGTACATCTTATAACAGGACATGTAGATTATTAAATTATCATGATGATCACGAAAAATAAAGCAGTCCAATTTCGTACTACCTACAGCTGAAAAAGAAGTTTCATGTTTTCTAAGTCCGTTGCAAAACCTTTAAGCAAGATAACTTGCATTGTTTCTTAATAATGATACAATTGTTTTTATGATTTTTTTTCCAAAACTGGCTACACATGTTTCCTATTTAACCTAATCCTACTTAGAATATGAGAGTTAACAAGATAGAAAATAAAAAAGTTCAATCTTATCCCAGGTTGACTATGCATAGTCAACCTGGTCACATTTTACCACCCAAAGTGGACTTCAAACAAGACTTTCCACACTTTTCGGTTTCAACCTTCCAACTCCAAAAATACTTGCTCAACCACTTCCGAGATCACCCGAATAATATGGTCCACATCATTCTTATCAACCCTATAGGGAGGAGCAAGAATGATATGATCCCCACGAATTCCATCGGCAGTTCCAGTTCCTGGGTAGACAGTCATGTTGAATCGGGGTGAGAGAGCCAAGTCGAGGTTTTGCTGAGCAACCCCGAGTTTCGGATCGAACGGTTCCTTGGTCGCTTTATCCTCCACGAACTCTAGACCCCATAAAAGACCTTTGCCTCGAATGTCTCCAACATTTGGATGATTGCCTAGCTTAGCTTTCAACCCTTCTCCCAAGTATTTACCTTGTCTGATGACATTCTCCATCAAGTTTTCTTCCCGGATGATTCGCTGAACCTCCAGAGCAGCTGCTGCCTGTACCGGCATAGCCTGGTAAGTCAACCCATGAACGAATTGTCCACTTCCCTCCACCATCCTATTTAAAACCTTTGGTGATAGCATCATAGCACCAATGCTTTGATACCCGGCACCAAGTGCTTTAGCGATGGTTTGGGTGTCAGGTACAACATCCTCTGCTTGCCATGCATGCAAAGTGCCAGTTCGACCCATTCCGCACATGACTTCGTCAAGTATGAAAAGAGCGCCGTGTTTGTGGCAAACGTCCCGCATAGTTCGAAGGTAGCCCGGGACATAGGGAACACAACCAAGGGCGGCGCCCACAACCGGCTCCGCAATGAAGGCGATCACTGTATCCGTCCCTAGCTCTTGGAATTTGGCCTCAAGCTCGCCGGCTTTACGGGACACGAAGGCAGAATCCGATTCACCCTCTAGTTGTTGACGATAAGGGTAACATGGAGAAATGTGGTGAACTTTATCCATAAGCAATGGAGTGTAGGGTGCTCTCCGAGCAGGAAATCCTGAGATGGATAAAGCCCCAAGTGTGTTGCCGTGGTATGAAGAGAAACGGGTGATGAAGTTGACACGAGGCGTTTCCTTGTCCTTTTCGTAGAAATATTGACGAGAGAGCTTGATGGCAGCTTCCATCGCCTCGGAACCAGAGCCCGTTAAGTAGGCTCTGGCCATTTCCCCGTCGGTGCCATCAATAAGATCCCTGCACAACTCCTCAACAACACGATTCTTCCAAAATGCCGAAGATAGGTAAGGTGTTCCGGTAGCCAACTGCTTAGAAATTGCCTGGTTGACTCTCTGGTCTCCGTAACCGAGACAAGAAACAGCAGCACCTGAAGCTGCGTCAAACACCTCCTGCCCATCACTTGTGAAAAGGAAATTTCCTTTTCCACCCGTAATCTCGGGATAAGCCTTGTTGAGGTTGCGGAGAAAAGAGTACTCGGAAGTAGATTGAACGATCTTAGATGAAGAAGCCATAGTGCTGGATGGTGTTGCTGAGGAATTTGATTATGCTGATTGTGCGGATACAAAAGTTGTTTGTGGTAATATAGATTGATTCGACTTGATTTGGCCTTCGAGGTGATTGATGGGGATTGACTGTGAATAAAGATAAATGAAATAAGATGATTCGACTCCTATATATAGTTTTCGGTAGCCAAAATCACGCCAGGAGAGCTCGTAATTAAAAGTCGAGATATCTGGCTTTAACCGAGGTATCAAAGGTAATTTGAGGTTAGGGCTAGGCATCATTAGGCAGAAAGTTTCTATGACTCATAATTGAACTATATGACATCATGATTGCCATGTGAACTAGTCAGAAGACTAATAATCGAACCATATGACATCATGACCGTCATGTGAACTGGTCATAATATTGGAAAATGAAACAAGAGATAGATAAATAATTGATCTTATAGGTGGATGCTACGTAACAAAAGCTTGGCTAGTGTGATAAATTCAAGCCTGCCTGATGATATATTAGGTGATAGATATGGAAACAAGTGGCGGTGTGACGAATCGAAGTGGGGGGAGAGGCCTCCTTTTCAAGGAGGCCTCTCCATGCTGACTTCTCCGTAGGTCAACCAGGCGGCTGGGATTACCTTGCTGTTTTTCACCACTAAGTATATTTAAGTAAGATCCCCTTCGATTTCTTCAAGGAATATCCCTGATCATTACTCAAGTTTTCTGCTCTTTTCATATATCTCTTCAGACGCTAAATCATAATTTGTTTACTTATCCCTGCTGGTGGTATACAATGGCTTCTCAAGTCCAATCCAGACTTCTTTCTACTTATTTGTCTTCCTCTTCCTCTTCCTCTTCCTCTCCCCTTCTCTCTGTCCGCGACATTAAGCAGGAGGAGGGGATTAGTGAGGAGGACTGGATCATAACGGAGGATGGTGGTCCTACTTCATTTCAGCCACCTAGACCTGAAGCTCTTCTGGCGGATGGTCTTCCTCGTTCATTTCAGTCACCTTGTCGTCGATTGCGTGAACCTCTTTCTAAAGGTGGGAATAATGTTTCTTACCTTAGGATTACTGGTTGGACTAATTCTTGTTCGTTTTTAGTATAAATCTCGATCAATAGAGATACCCACCGGTATTCTAACGATTGCTCTTGCTTTTGGTGTGAAGACGAGCGCGATACAATTCCGGAGACTCTTAATACTCCTCGTCTGCCTGCAAATCCAAGCGTTGCTCACGAATTTTCGGTCTATTGCCCTTGCTTATCATGCGATGATAGGCGCGAAGAAACGTTGGGCAGCCCCTCCACTCGTCAGCAACCGAATCCCTTTTTGGACTTGGTTCCCTGTGATTCAATCCTTGTGATTGAATCACCCGAGCTTTTGTCTCCTCCTTTACCTCCAACCTCTTTTTCCCACGATAATCCTCAGGATCGTGAGGGCTTTTCCTACGACGATGTGCGCATTGAAAACCAACCCAGCCTGGCTTCTCTTGAGTCTGCTTTGCCTATACAACCCCGATCAGCGGTTCGGGTTGCACCTGCTATTTCCGGAATAAGGATAAATCCTTCAAGGCGAGCCAAGAAAAAAGCTCTGGTTATGATTCGGTAATGTTTAGGGAAAAAGAGTAAGTTCTACCTAGTAAATCGTTCCAAAGGCGGTAAACCCTCCCCGGCTTCTGATCCCCTAGGGGATCAGAATTAAGAATTTTACTAATATTTTTTGCTAGTTGGGCAAAAATCGAGAGCACTCCGGGGGAAATCAGGCGCAGTTAGAGACAGAAAGATGTGAGAGTTGATTTCACCTTCTTCAGCTGGAGCCGGTTCGGGAATTAACTAAACAGGTTATCCAAAAGCGCCGTCATTTCCAGTCGCTTATGGATATCTTAGAGCAATATGCGGTAGAACATTTTAAGGAAAATGGGTATTTTTATTTGCCTTGTTCAAGGGTGGCTTCACCACAAATTGTTTCATTACGCCGAAGGAGAAACATCTGGTGGAGATATGGAGGAAAATCCTAAGATTACGGAGTTGGGCGTTGCTTTTAAATTTATTAGTTATACATAGTTGCACAATTTAGTAAGGCAATATTTACTTAGAACTCGATTTTTGTGATTTTGCAGCAATATCGGCTACGCCGAAAAGGGTTAAATATATTTATTTAGTGTAAAGGCCTGGCTTCGCTATGTAGAGTAAAATATCTCCTGCGGAGACAAACTGGATCACTGGTAGCTAGCTGAAATGCTGTTTAATTTACAATTTAAATATTTCTATATATTTTTGTTATATAAGATTTATAGCACGACCAAGTCGCACTATACTATATTCAATTATAGTTTACATTTATATGTACCGGTGTTTTCTCATATATGAAATATAAACAGCTAGTCGTATTGTAAAATTAAATTTATTAGTGTACACGATTTACTTGTTTTAAAGACGGAAGTTCTCATTTAAGATTTTCCGTTATTTTTATTATATAATAAGTAAATTAAAGATTTAGTTACAGTACAAATTTAATTATTTCTGATTCCTCCCCCCCCCCCCATTTTATTTTCCGAAGGCGGGATTTATATATAAGTTTGCGATTAATAAGAAGCTTAGTTTAGGATTATTGGTATATTATTATAAGTATCCTTCGTATTCCCCTTCCTGACTTCTCCTGCCTGGCCTACGGAGGAGAAGTCAGGATGGCCAGGGTACTTCGTTGGGATTAGGAATAGTGAGTAGCGCTTCCCTCGCTATATAGGCGGCTTACCCACGTAGTGGTATAAATAAATAAAAGGTAATATGTTCAAAAATCTTATTTAATTAAATATATTTTATTAAAGGAATAAGAGGTGTTTATATACAAAAAAAAATTCTTTAATTAAATGTATACTATACACGATAGAGTATTATAATTAAAACAATCGATTTAAATCGATTGTTTAAGCTGGTCTATTGGTTTAACGATCTTTATAATCTGTTAATTATAAAAAAAAATACAAAATGAGAATATTAAAAAGTCATCCTTTATTAAAATTAGCTAATGGATATCTTATAGATGCTTCACAACCAAGTAATTTAAGTTACATGTGAAATTTTGGTTCATTATTAGCTGTTTGTTTAGTTATACAAATAGTAACTGGAGTAACTCTAGCTATGCACGTGCGCTGTGATAACAGGATAATGTCGGGTGATTCAATCACATTAGTTCCTTACTCTGCTAATAGATCATCTGAATTAAGTGAGGGGGAAAGCCCTAAGCCGAACTTAGCATTTCAGCTAGAAGCGGTGGTTTACGATAAACCGATAATCGTATTAACTGCTGCAAGATCTTTCTCCTATGATGAGACTCATACTAGTCGAACAATAATAACCACTGTCCTCAAGCTAGGGGAAGCACTCGTCGGTAACAGGTGCATTAATTCCTTAGAAGATTGTAGTGCATGATCTTCTATAGAAGGAGGAATTACAGATTTTTCAACAAGAATAAGCAAGGTTATAGGTTTTGCATCTAAGGGAGATGAACGAACATTATTCCTGAGCACAGGATTGCCTAAGGGAGGCAACTCCTATCGGCAACGGAACATTGGTAGTACCTGCCTCCTAAATAATCGGAGATACGCTTCAGGTAACTCTGACGGAAAGGGAAGCAATGTAGCTTTACTATCATTCAGAAGGTCTTACGTCTCCGGAGGAGATACGGAATTAAAGTCCAACGTAGGCTCTAAACTGAATGAACTTGCTAACAGATCTAGATCAAATCCTAAACAAATAATCGATCGTGAACTATTCAGGTTAACCACAAGTATAGACACTTTGATATACTCTTACGAAAATATAAAGAGCAAACCCGGTAACATGACTCCAGGGATAACTCCTGAGACACTAGACGGAATCTCCATGGAAACATTCGTTAAACTATCTAGAAGTCTTAGAGACGAAAGCTTCTCCTTCACACCGAGTAGAAGAGTACAAATCCCTAAGGCTTCTGGTGGAACTCGCCCACTTTCTGTTGCTTCCCCTCTAGACAAAATAGTTCAGGAGGCTATGAGACTGGTATTGGAGGCTGTTTTTGAGCCTCTATTTAACGACAATTCACACGGATTTAGACCGAACCGGGGTTGCCACACTGCGCTTAAAAGAGTCAGTCAAAATTTCCAACCTGTCCAATGGGTAATAGAAGGAGACCTGGCAAAATTCTTTGACACGATTTCACACCACAAATTAATGCATTTAATAGAAAATAAGATATCGGACAGAAGATTTACCAAGTTAATCTGGAAAGCCCTAAAAGCAGGTTACTTTGAGTTTAAAACATACAAGAGTAATATCGTTGGTACTCCTCAAGGATCCATAGTCAGCCCCATCCTAGCGAATATCTTCTTACACCAATTAGACGAGTTTGTCGACTCTCTTAAAGAAAGTTTCGATAAAGGAAAGAAAGCTCCTAGAACTAAGGAGAGCAGATATTTCGAATACCATATACTAAAAGCCAGAAAAGAAGGCGACCTAAACAGGATGCAGAAACTAATTGCCGAAAGATCGCTAGTACCAGCGATTGACTTTGGCTCGGAGGACTTTAAAAGGCTGGTATACGTTCGTTATGCGGATGATTGAATCATTGGTATTAGAGGAACTCGAAAGGAGGCCGTTGAAATTTACAGCAAAGTTAAAGATTTCTGTACATCTATCGACCTAAACCTAAGCGAAACTAAAACTAAATTGACTAGCTTTAATTCTGAATCTGTACTTTTTCTCGGTACAAAGATTTCAAGGTCTAATCACGTTAGATTTAGTAGATTGGGTTCGGTAAGGAGATTGAAACGTAATAAATTGGGTATTAGAATGGAAGCACCTATGGACCGAATAAGGAAGAAACTATCTCGGACCAGCTTTATGTCACAAGGAAAATCGGCCCCTAAGTTCTTATGACTGCATAACGAACATGACCAAATCATACTCCTATACAACGCTGTGATGAGAGGGTTTCTTAACTACTACAGCTTCGTGCACAATTACCCTAGACTCGTGAGTTACCTAGAGTTCATTCTCAAACAGTCCTGTGCCAAGCTACTGGCAACGAAGTTCAGTCTCGGAACAATGGCGAAAGTATACAAAAAGTTTGGTCCTACCTTAGCTGGACCTAAAGGAACGGCTATCTTAAAACCAAGCTATAAGACTTCCCTGAAATTCCTAGTGAAAGGATCTCCGTTGATCGGAGCCCTTTTTCAAGAGAAATCAACGGCTACCCTAGATAATCTTGAATGTAGCATATGTGGATCAACTCATAGAGTTGAGATGCACCACATCCGGGCGATGAAAAATCTTAATCCAAAGATATCATATATGGATCGGATGATGGTGAGAATCAATCGTAAGAGAATCCCTTTATGTAGAGCGTGCCATATGCTAAAACACAGGAAGAAAGAGACAACCCTTGATCGCAGAGTAAACAATTGAAAGACCTAGAGGGATTAAATATCTCCCGAATCGTTCAATTGCCCGTCTACGATATCAGGGTTGGATTCTTTAATATACCGAGTCTCGGAGTATCGACGTACCGATACATTGTAATAGGTTTAAGAGTATCCTAATCCTCAAGCAAGGTATAATATAGATTATAACAAAATCGATTTGATCGCCCATCCTAAGCAAGATTAGTAAGGTGGAGAGCCGTATGAGGGGAAACTTTCACGTACGGTTCGGGAAAGGGGTATTATCGTCCCAATCGATTTAGACTAAACTCGGCGGAACATAAACCGTCCAACACGTCGTTAACCGAGTCTTCCGCCAATAAGTCGTCTCCGACGCCTGAGCTGAATATTAGAAACTAAAGAGAAAGGATTATAGTATTCTAGTTCACTACAATCCTAGTGTTTTAGAAGCATTTAACTCAGTTGAGCATAAATCATAATGTGCTCATTAAATCAGGCTGTATGCTGGAAGATCTTAAGATTATCTTATCTTTGTATAATTTAAGAAAATCAGCAGGAAACCAATGGATATATATCCAAATAGGATCCTCAGAGACTAATACGCTTGACTACGTATTTATATTTAGACTATGTAGATGATATAGTCCAACCTTTTCTGTAAGGAAAAGAATAATAAAGAAGGATTATCTTTTTATCCTTGACAGATAATATACATTTACTAATGTATATATTTGCAGAGGGTTCTAAAAATAAAATGGAGTCTAAACGCTTTTCAACTATTTATAATATCTTCTCTGTGAAAGTAAACAGCAGTCCTTTATCTTTAGTTTCGTGTTCAGTTTGCTCTAACTTGAGCACAAATAGATTAGGCTTTGCACGAAGAAACTTCTCTACTAAATTAAATGAAGGCGCAAGCTCTAAATTAAAAGTTAGTGAATAATTTCTATTCTGATTTTCAGGGTTTACAGACGGAGAAGGTAATTTTTCTATTTTCTTAGATCGTACTTATATTAGATTTAGATTTAAAATTAATTTGCATATAGATGATTTACAAGTTCTTAATATTATTAAATCTAATTTAAATATAGGTAGAATTATAATAGAAGAAAAAAGAAGTAGTTGTGCATTTGTAGTACAAGATTTTTCAGAGTTAAAAGATGTTTTATGCCCTATATTCCTAAATTTTCCTTTACATACTAGTAAAAAATTAGATTTCCAAGATTTTTATACAGCTATTCTTATTAAAGCTAATAGTAAAAATGGAAATCTCTCTGATTCTGATAAAGGAAAAATTTTATCCATTAAAGATGGAATGAATTCAGGTAGAACAATCTTTAAATATGAAACTACTAGACCTCAAATTACAATAAACCCTAATTGATTAATTGGTTTTATAGAAGCAGAAGGTACTTTTGGTATAAAAACTGGATCTTCTTTATATTTTCAAGTAGCTCAAAAATTTACAAGTCAAGATAGTTTAAATGCAATAATAACTTTCTTAACTGAATTACGTAATTTAGAGATACCTAAAGATAGCAAAATATTACCTATAAATGTTACAAGTGCTACAAATGTTAGAACAAATGTGGTATCTGTAGTAGTTAGTAACATAGATGCTTTATATTATTATATTTTACCTTGATTAGATTCTTCTAGTTTTTTTTCACGTAAATATGTGGATTTTAAACTATGAAAATTAGCTATATTATTAAAAATAAATGGGTATTATTATCTAGCTGAAGGTAAAAAATTATTTTTGGATATTTCAGATGTTCTTAATAAGAGATATAGTACAAGTAATAATTCATTGGATATAAATAAAGCTATTGAAAATATATATGAAAGATATGAAAATATTTCCAAATTAGAACCTGTTTTTAATGTAAAACTTTTTATCCCTCATGCAAGTAATGCGCTTAATTTTAGAATAGCAAATAAATCTGATAAACCTAGAGTTGTGTATATATATACAAATGATGGTTTAGTTGAAGGTTCTCCTTTTGCTTCTTTTAGTTTGGCTCAAGCTTGCAGCCGAAGGACGCCACCATTTAAATTAGGTTTATATAATTAGAGGCCAAAATTCCATTTTATATAAACAAAGAACTCTCCGTAGGCGACAATGAGGGTAATCGGATAATCATGTCTATTTTGATTATGAACTATGATAGTTTATCTGTGGTAGGTTTAGTGTCATTTAATAATGCTGACGTACAAAAGGCGGAAATTATAAAAGAAATAAAAGGAAAAGCTGGTATTTATCGTTGGATAAATAATAACAATGGTAAAAGTTACGTAGGAAGTAGTGTCGATTTATCTAAACGTCTTTATAGGTATTTTAGTTTAGCTCATATTATGGTCGAATCAAAAAATAGTGCTATATGTAAAGCATTAGTTAAGTATGGTTACGGTAATTTTAGTTTTGAAATCTTGGAGTATTGTGATAAGAAGGAAACTCTTATTCGAGAACAATATTATTTAGATTTATTAAAACCTGAATATAATATTTTGAAAAAAGCTGGTTCTCCATTAGGCTTTAAGCATTCAGATGAGGCTAAAGCCAAAATGAGAGGGCCAAAAAATCGGAGTCTTGAACATATCCGAAAATTAAAAGAGCATATTGACAGATTAAATAGTCAACATTCAATAGCCATTGAAGTCTTAGATATTGAAAAAGATACTAAAATTGAGTATGCTTCCATACGTTTAACTTGTCGAGAGTTAAATTGTGCCGATGTTACGGTTAAAAATTATCTAGATAGTAATAAGCTTTTCCGAAATCGCTATATTTTTACTTCTAAAATTAATAAAAATGATTAATATTCAGTCGGAATAGTAATAATGAAATGTGATATTTCCAATATAATAGTACTACAAATTTACGTTAGTCATAATTTACCCTTTTGAATTAGTCTTAAGATAACCGTTTAGGAGATCGAACAGGATTAAAATCAAGTAGTAATACATGTAATCGTTATATAGATACTAATAGATTATATAAGGGTAAATATATTTTTTCATCTAAACCCATAGATAGTGCGTGTAGGGATTAATGAAAATAGATAATTTTCGTGATTATGAGAGATGTAAACAATGGGTGATTAGTACGTTATTTACATGGTGCGCCATGCGACGATTGTTCAGGGAAAATGTGGGTCATCGGTTTAATCCCACACCTGTTACTAATACTAACCAATTTGCTAATAACTATTGGTTCAGGAATGCAATTAGTAGACTCCCGGGAGATCGGTCTGCCCCGAAGGAGCGGGATAATAGGAAGAGTACAAGATGAGGTTCACAAACTTGATACATCAAGACGGGCAGAATATTCCCTTCTGATCCTAAGCAGAATATGTCGGTCAGAATCTTTCATATACGGCCTGGTGCATGTAACTGGCCTAAATACCGATGTGAAAGACGTCAACTTTATAGAGGAAAATAATTGGTGCAAGCATCTAAATACTCATCAAGCCTGAACACATAAACCATGGGAACGAACCGCCTATGCTTCGGGGATCCTCGAAAGTACGCGGAGTCGGAACCTTCGTAGTAGTCCCTCACAAGGGGCGAAGGGAGGTAGCCTAAGTAAGCTATACTCTTCATCAGCTCCTAAACAAATAAAAGGGACTCTAGGGCCTGACTCACCCTCGGGTGAACGTCCAACAGTTCCCGTTTCTAGCTGACTGAGGGAACGTATAGACAGTCAACCTAAAGTTGATGATAAGATCCGAAATTTAATTAGTATTATTTCAGACCCTGAATTCTTATTCGCGGCTTACGAGCTTATTAAGAGCAAAAAAGGAAATATGACTCCTGGAGTTGATAAGAAAACTCTGGATGGAGTCGACTGGGATTTCTTCGTGACTCTTGGGAATCAAATTAAAAAGGGACAATTCGATTTTTCCACATCTCGTAGAGTGATGATCCCTAAAGCTGGTGGAGGTAAAAGACCGCTCAGCGTCGGGCCACCCAGAGACAAAATCGTCCAGAAAGCGTTGGCTTTAGTACTTGAAACCATTTACGAACCTTTATTCCTAGACAACTCCTTTGGGTTCAGACCGAAAAGGAGTGTACATATGGCTTTAAAGGAATTGTACCTGAAAGGAGGAAGTTACGCTTGAGCAATAAATGGAGACATCTCTCAGTGTTTCCCTTCAATTCCTCATGGAGTGATTATGGATCTTCTGGGCAAACGTATAACCTGCCATAGAACCTTAGAGCTTATACACAAATCACTGAAAGCCAAAATACGAGAGGAAAACGGTCAAGTCCATAGTTCAGACTTAGGTACCTTTCAAGGAAGTGTGGTCAGCCCGATCCTCTCTAACATCGTGCTTCACGAGTTAGACGCTTATATGGATAAATTCAAAACTAAGTTTGAGGTTGGTAAGAGCAGGAGAGTTAACAAAAAATACCACTCGCTTAATGCTGGTCGATACAAAACGAATAACCGGGAACTAAGAGCACGTAAGCTTGCTTTAATGCTTAAGATGAATCCCAAAGACACCCAAGATCTTAATTTTAAGAGAGTCCTTTACGTTAGATATGCTGACGACTTTGTAATACTACTCATCTGCAGCCTTGAAGAGGCGTACTCGTTACGTCGAGCCCTTCGAGACTTTTTAAAAGATAAGCTGGGATTGGAACTTAATATGGATAAAACTTCCATAGTTAACACTAAAGAAGGATTTGAATTCCTGGGAGCTTCCATAACTAGGGCCAATCAAATCATAACCAGAACTAGTATTCGTAATCGTACCAACAATATTGTACGTAAACGTACTAACCGTAGATTAATCGTCAATGCCCCTCTGGACAAAATTATCAGTAAACTTATTAAGAACAATTTTGCGAGAAGAAACCATCTGAACAAAATATTAGCCAAAGGACGTAAAGACCTGGTTAACCACTCTCATTATGACATAATAAGGTTCTATAATTCCAGAATTACTGGACTGCTCAATTTTTATTCTTTCGCCGCAAACTACTCTTCGCTAAGGAGCATTATTTGATTGTTTACTCTTTCCTGTGCCTTAACTTTAGCGCTTAAGCATAAGCTTAAAACCGCTAGTAAGGTCTTTGGCAGATTCGGCAGATATTTAGAGGACCCGGAAACCGGCGTCGTTATATATCACGAGGACGTCATGAAAGTCAAACATGACTATAAAACCTCGGTTATTACTGAGACTGAGTTAGATAAAAAGCTGCAAGGTTCTCCACATGGTACCCTTACCAAGAAATTATTGGATGCCAAATGTGCGATATGTGGGTCTAACAACAAAGTTGAAATGCATCACGTACGTAAAGCCTCCGATATTAGAAGTAAGATTCGTACTGGGAATTCTACCTACCACCAATGAGTGGGTGGGTTCCTCAGAAAACAGATACCGCTGTGTAGATACCATCACTTACTCCTTCACCAGGGTCGTCTAAATCACTTAGACTTCCAAAAGATGAGTAGATGAATTGAGCCCAAGGCGCAGAGACTCTCTCCCCCAAGAGAATGACGAATAATTCTATAGGATCTTTGAATTAGATTATTGAGTGAGCAGTCTAGAGACCCGGAGCTATCGCCGTACCGATACATTGTAACGAAGGTAAGTAGGACCTTCGATCCTCAGAAGTGTTTCCAGAAGCTTAGTCCGATACCCAAAATAAAAATTTTACTTTTTTCCCGTGCCTAGAATAAGCTCTTCTACGAACGAGATTCACTCAGCTTTAGTAGTCTGGAATTACTTAGGTGGAGAGCCGTATGATGGGAAACTGTCACGTACGGTTCGGAGGGCAGGGTAACCAATCCTCTGACCCTACCTAACACTGCTTCAGCATTTTTCTTCTTAGTGTACTTACACATAGGAAGAGGTATATATTACGGATCTTACAGAGCTCCAAGAACATTAACTTGAGCTATAGGAACTATAAGTGCGCCGAAAGGGTGCGAAGTTGCAGATACATCCGGGTATCCGCTCAAAAGTGTTCGTGGTCAATTCCCCGTTGAGCGCCGCATTTTCCCGCCACTAGTTAGACCAACAATCAACTGGATCGGTATAGCAGGGAATAAAAGCATTGTCAAGACTATCCTATTTAACGTCGAATTCATTGCAAGCGGACTTTGCAAAGGTCAGGATAACAAACTTGATACATTGAAGTGCCATACACCTAGGGGGAATGATCTTAATAGGAGCAGTCATCATTTCTATGGAAGTCTGCCTGAGATATTATGGGCTCAGGTGGGAAACACCACTCCATACACGACTTCCAGCAGATTTAATCAGTGCAAGGACCTAAAGCAAACAGGGATTAACAACTTCACACTACTACGGGATCTAACCGCCTCTACCGAATTTTCTTCGGTACTGCGGGGACGGAGCTTCCATACGAGAGGTAAAGTCGAAAGACTTCTCCAGAACTCAAAGGGAAGCAACCTAGAACAGAAGCATCAAGCAACTAAAGCACTCGAGATTTCAAAGGTCTCAGGTTTAACTCCTTACAAAGTCCGTAAGGCGGGGAAACCTGCTTCCCTCGTTGCTTTAGTTCAAAAAGAACTTCAACTTTATATGAACAAGCAAGGTATCTATAATGGACTAATAGAAATCTTGAGAAAACCAGAATTTCTGGTCGCTTGTTACGAAGCCATCAGAGGTAAACCTGGAAACATGACCAAAGGTAGCATAGAAGGGACATTAGACGGTCTAACCTGAAGTTGATTCGAAAAACTAAGCAACGACCTTGTCAGAGGAAAATTTTCCTTCTCACCTGCTAGAAGAGTTCTTATCCCTAAAGCTAATGGGAAAACCAGACCCTTAGGTATCAACTCTCCTAGAGAGAAGATTGTGCAAAAGGCATTAACTGTGATCTTAGAACAAATTTGAGAGGGTTACTTCTTGGATTCTAGCCACGGATTTAGACCCAAGCGTTCGGTACACTCTGCTTTGAAAAGTTTATACTTAGAAGGAGGAAACTACAACTGAGTAATTCAAGGGGACATCAGTAAATGCTTCGACTCTATTCCGCATGATATCATTATGAAAAGAATAGGGAAAATCATTAGATGTCAGAGAACCCTCGAGCTGATTGGAAACGCTCTCTCAGCTGGTTATATAGATCCTCAAACGGGTGTCCTTTGTAGAGAAAATGTAGGTACTCCTCAAGGTAGCGTTCTTAGCCCATTGCTTTGTAACATCGTTCTACACGAATTGGATAAGTTTATCGATGGTTTAGGCAACGACTTCAAATCCGGAGCGAAGAGAAGACCAAACCCTGCCTACGTTAAACTAAATAGCAAACGTAGATACATGAAAGACCTCAAGGCTCGAAAACAAATTCTTTCAGAAATTAGAAGCATGCCTGCATCCGATCCTATGGACCCAAACTTCAAAAGGATTAAGTACGTAAGATATGCCGACGATTTTGTTATTCTGGTCATTGGTTCACACGAAGATGCTATGAAAATTAGAGCCAAAGTTAAAGACTTTCTCATAAATAAATGCGGTCTAACGCTAAATTTGGAGAAGACGGTCATATCCAATATCCGCAAGCCGGGCTTTAAGTTTCTTGGGGCCTATTGCAAAAGGGCCGACATGACTAAAAACCATGTAGTTATACTTAAACGGGATGTCTCTATTAGAGCTACAACAAGGCTAAGAGTCAATGTCGATCTCAAGAAGGTATATGAAAAGTTGGTCTCTACTGGAGTAGCAAAATGGGACGATAATAACAAAATGGTTCCTAGAGGGACTGCTAAGAACGCACTTATCAACCTCTCTCACGCAGACATAGTAGCCTTCTACAACAGTAAGATTAGGGGATTACTCTCCTTCTACTCTTTCGCGGGTAATAGAAAAAGACTTAACTTAGTCTTCTGAATTCTTACAAGTAGTTGTGCACTAACTCTGGCCAAGAAGTACAAATTCAAGACTCAAGGAAAGGCATTTAAAGTTTTCGGTCCTTTTCTAATTTGTCGGGAAACAGGTGTTAAGATCTTTAAACCTGCCACTCTTAGAGCAATACATGAATATAATGTGACGAAAGGGGTGCCACAAAGCCTACAGTTCTTGGATACTTCCTGAGCCGCTAAACCTACTGAATCTAATATTAGTAAGGTATGTGCCCTTTGTGGAACGGGTGTTAATGTTGAAATGCATCACCTCCGTGCCGTTAAGGACGTCAGAGAGAAGATAAGAACAGGTAACGCCACTTATGCCGAATGAGCTGGTGCTTTCAAACGTAAACAAATTCCTCTTTGTAGTTACCACCATGACTTATACCACAGTGGTAATCTTAACCACGCGGACATAAAGCATATAAGTATCTTTACAAGTTCTCTTTCTCCTACCAATAAATCATAGTTAAAGTACCCTGAAATGAACGAGTCTCTTGTTTAGAATTAGGCTAAAAGTATGGGGGCGCAAGCTCCCCAGCACCATAATTTAGCGAATTTACAAGCTAAAGGCAAGGGTAAATCCTGCACTTGTAAATAGCTCGCAATAGCGAGACCTCACTACAAACGTTTCGGTTAAAGTTAGTCTAGGCGGAGAGCCGTATGATGGGAAACTGTCACGTACGGTTCGGAGGGCAGGGTAACCAATCCACTGACCCTACTATTTATTGCATTAGTTGTTACAGCTTTCTTGGGTTACCAAGATAGCCCAAAATGGTTTAATATAAATATAATGTGTAATAAATTAAATAATAAAACATTATCTCAGGTTTGTCTTAACGATATTGGTGTAAGAAAATATAGTACAACAACTAAAAGTAGTTATGGCGGCTACGCCGCCGAAACAGGATATGAAAGATTGAATACTATATTAAATGAATTAGGTTTAGATCCTGTTTATAGTTTTGAAAATTTAAGCTTAGAAACAACTAGAAAAGAAATTTTAGATAAAACTAAAGGTTTAAGTGGAATCTATATGATAATTAATAAAATAACTAAAGATTACTACATAGGTTCTGCGGCTACTAATAGATTTTATGCTAGATTTAGTAATCATTTAATTTATTATCGTGGTAGCAAAATAGTGAAATTATCGGTAAAAAAATATGATTTAAGTAATTTTGCTTTTATTATATTAGAATTATATCCTAATATTGTTACAAAAGAAAATAATAAAGAATTACTGGATTTAGAAGATAAATATTTAAAATTATTATTGCCTAATTATAATATTTTAACTGAAGCAGGTTCTAGTTTTGGTTATAAACATACTGAGGTAGATCGTCAAAAAATGAAATATTTATACAGCGATACAAGACGAGAAATGATAGGTAGTTTAAATAGAGGTAAAAAGCTTTCTTCTGAAACAATAGAGAAAATCAGAGAGAAAGCTTTGAACAGACCTCCTATGTCAGATGAGACTAAAAAAAAATGTATTGCACACACAAGACCTGTCGCCGAGCGACCCCGCTCCAACGAACGTAGTGTTGGAGCGAGGGTTGTTTTATATAATCTTAATGGTACTGTTTACGGTGAATATTTTACTATATTAGATGCAGCTAAATCTATAAACTGTGACGAAAAAACGATTAGAAGAGCACTAAAGACAGAAAAAAATTTAGTTAAAAAACAGTGAATAGTAAAAGATTTCTTAAGTAAATAATTATCTTATATTATATTATTATTTTATTACGGGCCTCCGGCCTCTTAATTTATATTAAATCATAGTCCCATGAGTAAGAATCTTTTTGCAATTTTTATAGAAAAAAAAAGATTAAAGTGGTATATCCCGACAGGGATATAGAATAGTCTTTAGGATTATTTGGCTATATTAGTGAAAACGATCAAAGAAATTTCAACTTTAAGATCGTCGGTTGTATAAACAATCGCGACAGACTGGGTCACTAATGGGTGGCTGAAATGCTGCTTAATGCACAGGCGAAACTTTTAGTTAAATAGATTTAACTAATAGAATATACGAATTCAAAGTTATTCTAGCTTATTAAACATAATTTGTTAATAAGTAAGTATGTATGTATTACCTGACGGTTATGGTGAAGGCATTGAGCTTATGTCTGTATATATTAGTACAGTGAGACAAGAACTAAACACTGTAATTAATCAGACGGAAGAAACTTGATTAAAGGAAAGAGAATTTGAACTAGAGTGATTCAGTGGATTCTCGGAAGCAGAATCGATGTTTTTTATATCTACTACAGGGGCTTTATCATTTAAAATAAAGTTACATTGAGATGATAGACAAACTTTAGAATATATAAAAAATTTATTAAGTAGATTGGTAAATCGAGAGGTAGGTGTTATTGTAGATTCAAAAAATCTTGATGAATCTTATTATACAATAGCCAAGTTTCAAGATATACTAGAAATTCTTATTCCTATATTTTCAAAATATTATCATACAACATCTAAATTTTTAGATTTCCAAGATTTTAAGGCAGCAGTAGAAATAAGAAAAACATCTTATATAGAAAAAAGAACATTAAATAAAGAGGAATTAAACAAAATATTAAAAATAAAATCAGGTATGAATAGTAAAAGATTGCAATTTAATGTTAATGATCTTCCTAAGAGATCCTTAAGTCATTCTAGATTATTAGGATTTGTAGAGGGGGATGGTTCATTCTATATATCTAACATGGTTCCTACCTTTTCGATTAAACAGCACTCTAAAAATGTACATTTTTTCTATGAGATTGCGGAATTTTTAAATAAGTTACCTTATTGCCCAGAGATAGGTCCTAAAATTGATATATTGAACACTAGACCTACTCCTGGTATTTATCAAGATAGCCCTAATTCATGTAATTTAAGTATTGCTAATATACTTCAAATTTATAATTATATTTTACCTTTTTTTAAGTCATTAAGATTTATATCTAAAAAAGGTATAGATTTTGAATTATGAGAATTAGCAGTAAAACTTAAAACTTTAGGGCATACAACAAATTCTGAAGGTAAAAAATGTTTCATTGAAATAACTAAGTATATTAATAAACGATATACAACGAATGCTCAGGTAGCGGAAGCTCCAAGTATAAAAAAAATTAATGAAATATTAAACAAACCTCCTGTATTTGATATATCTTCAGGGTTATCTTATAAAGCTTTATCTGATCTTGTTAAAATATCTAAAAAAGGTAATTCGGGATTTGGTGTAAATGTTTATGATAATGGTAAATTATTAGAAGGTTCTCCTTTCTCTTCTTATACTCAAGCTGCTTTAGCTATGGGTAATATTAATGTTTCTTCCGTGATATCTAAAAAAATAGATACTGACAAGCTTTATAAAGGAAGATATAAATTTGAATCTTCTTTTTAGCCTAATATTTTATAACAAGATTAAATACTATAAACTTACAATAAGTAAGTATGTATGTTTTACCCTACGGGCAAATGTCACTGTGAGGTGCTACAGTTATTACAAATTTAATTAGTGCTGTTCCATGAATTGGGCAAGATATAGTTGAGTCAAAAATTATCATAACAATTATTAGTTTATGCTTTTTTGCTATTGTTTTATTTTCATTAAGTAAGGATATTTCTCTACCTACAATTGGTACTATTCATAAAAATGCCTTAAGAAAAGGGAATAAAACCTTAAAATTAGATAAACAAGAATATTTATCAATCCCTGGATCTTTTTTAGCTTTTTTAGTAGGATTAATTGATGGAGATGGATATATTCAAGTTACTAAAACATCTAAAGGTTTTATAGCAATTAAATTGGTAATATCACTTCATTTAGAAGATATTTCTACTTTAGAGTATATTCATTCCGTTTTAAAAATAGGTAAAATTAATGTTTATAAGGATTTAAGAAGTCCAACTTGTAAATTAGTAATTAATAAAACAGATTTACAAGAAATCTTGTTTCCTTTGCTTATATACCATAATATTTTCTTTTTAACTATTACTAGAATGGATCAGTTTAATTTAGCTATGTATATTATGAAGAACGATATTAAATTATATAGTCAAATTCCAAGTTTAAATAATATACCAGCTGTTTTTGAAAAACCTCAAAATCCAATTGATTATACATTGTTACATTTTTTTAAAAATTGAATTGTAGGATTTGCATGTTCTTCCCTATACCCCGGTGTAATTGAATTTGCCAAAGCAAACCCTCTTACATATAAAAGGGTAAAAAAAGACTTTAAATTATTATGCTCTAACCGAGAGAGTTATCATATTCTCAAGGGATTCTACTTAAAACAGCAAAGGGAGATTAATGCTATGAATAAGAAACATTATTCTACCTATGTGGTTAAACCAAAGAATACTCAAATTGTAGTTTGAGGTTCTAATTTGAGTTCTACAGCTGGAACAGGTCGTCTTACAAACATCGTTAAAAATATGATAACATTACCACAGTATCAAAAAAGTGTGGTAGTAGGAATACTTTTATCTGATGGTAATTTATCTTCTGCTAAACCACATGAAAATCCTCATTTAACGTTTAAACAAGGTTTAATTAATTCAAAATATGTTTGATTTGTTTATTCTATACTTTCTCATTATTGTAATCTTTATCCTAGTGAGTCTAAAAGTTTTATAAAAGACCAGACATATATTGGCGTATATTTCCGTACTAGAGGGTTACCCTGTTTTAGTGAATTAAGATCTTTATTTTATATTGATAAAAATAAAATAGAATAGTTCCTGTAAATATATATGATCTTTTAACTCCAGTAGCCTTAGCGCATATTATTATGGGGGACGGGGTAGCCAAAGAATACGGTTTAATTCTTTGTACTGATTCTTATAACTTGGTTGACGTAATTCGTTTAATGAATGTTTTAATGATTAAATACAGATTAGAATGTACATTACGATACCATACACCAACTCAACCTATAATTTACATTAGACAGCGTTCTATGTCTATTTTACGCGAATTAGTTAAACTTCATATGGATAAATCAATGTTGTATAAAATTGGATTGTAATACTTATGAATATTAAAATAGTAGTTTTGAGTGGTTAGTTTTTTTTTAAGATATACTCCTTCGTGTGGGCTCCACGGGGGGGGTAATATGTAAGTTATATAAACAGCTTTACCTATAATAAATATATATTTATTGATAGTAAATATTGTATAATCATTTTATTTAATATATTTATACTACGTACCTGTGTTTTTAGGATTCGGGGAAGAAGGTTCATTTTTTATTAAAAGTAATAACGATGGTTGTTTTCAATTAAGACAAAGAATACATACTAATTTATTTGAAGCTTTTAAACTAATATTTAATACTAACAGAAAAATAGATACGACAAATAATTTTAATCAACGGGAAAGTTCTCGTTATAGTACTTTAAATTATCCTGATGAAAAATAATGCTGCAATATAGCAAAATATCTAAATTAATAAATGTAAATGGGCTCCCTAAAAATAGTAAGGTTTTAATCTTATTATATTTTAGAGATCAATGGGGAAAATTACAAGGACATTTAATAAATTACCTCCGGTTTATTAGATTATTTGTAGCGGAACTTAATTCGGTATATACAGAAGGAATTAAGAGCGTTCAACGACTAATGAGTGAGTACTACTAACAATAAGCTCGACACGATACCCCCAAAATCTCCGTATTATTGCGAAGGTTTAAGATATAGTCTAAATATACCCGTAAGGGTAGTAAAGTATAAGTTAAATATTATACGTATTACATACGTCATTTGAGGAGGTTTAAATACAGATGAACCACATTATAGTGATATAGTGTTAAAAATCCTGCTTAATGCTGAGAAATCTCCAACTTTTGAATTTGCATACGGTTTATTTTTGATTAATTCACCAACTATTAGCGTTAAAACTGCAAAAACAGGGAGACAATCAGCAGGGGTGAGAAGATTACATACTTCAGAAGCCTCTCAGAGACTACATGCAGGAGATCTCCAATATGCTTATTTAGTTGGTCTATTTGAAGGTGATGGTTTTTTTAGTATTACCAAAAAAGGTAAATATCTAACATACGAACTAGGTATTGAATTATCAATTAAAGATGTTCAACTAATATATAAAATTAAAAGTTTATTAGGTGTAGGTATTGTAAGTTTTAGAAAAAGAGGTGATATTGAAATGGTATCTTTAAGAATTAGAAATAAAGATCATTTAAAAAATTTTATTTTACCTATATTTGATAAATACCCTATGTTTTCTAATAAACAATATGATTACTTAAGATTTAGAGATGCCTTACTATCTGGTATTATTTATTCTAAAGATTTATCTGAATATATTAGAAGTAGTAAACCTCTAAATTCTATAGAATCTATTTTAAGTACTTTTTATTTTTCGGCTTGATTAGTTGGATTTATAGAGGCTGAAGGTTGTTTCAGTATTTATAAATTATCTAACCCCCGGGGTTACCGCGAGAACCCAGGGGTTCCCCCTGGGAAAGATAAAGATTACTTAGTAGCTAGTTTCGATATTGCTCAAAAAGATGGAGATATTTTAATATCCGCTATCTGTGAATATTTATCTTTTACTAATGCTATACACTTAGATAAAACTAATTGTTATAAATTAAAAGTTACTAGTGTTAGATCAATAGAAAATGTAATTAAATTTTTAAAAAATACCCCTGTAAAGTTATTGGGTAATAAGAAATTACAATATTTATTATGAGTAAAACAATTACGTACAATAGTTAGATATTCAGAAAAAATTCAAATACCATCAAACTACTAAAAAAAAATAAGGAGATCATAATATAGTCCGATCAATAAAGAAATTTATTGAGTGTAATGATAGTTTATGTTGGCTGGCATACTTTGGCTGCTGCCTCCTTACGAAGTATGCCAGGTTGCATGCATGCCAGCCTGCTAAATGAAGTTACCAACATTAATGCTCTGTGAATAATGCAACTTTAAACAGATTCTTTGCTTTACATTTTGTATTACCCTTAGCTGCTGCTCCTTAAGGAAAATAGGGGTATTAAAATTTGTCAAATTGCTTGGAAGACAAAATAACAATAATACTAGTGTTTTGTAAATAAGCAGCAAAATATAACGAAAATTTAATTTTTAATACATAACCTTCACCGAAAGGAGTATCCGTGTTTAGTCCTTTGGTTTTTAGGAGAAATAGTAAGCTATTTAGGCATAGCACTAAATTAAAGTTAGTTTTAGTTATATACGTTCAACGACTAAACGGCAAAATAAAATATATTAAGTATTTTATATGATATAGTCTAAACATTATTGTGAGATAATGAAATATATTCTTGGGCTTTTTATTTTTTTTTTCTAAAAAAAAATGAAGCAAGCTCTAAATTATGGATATAATAATATTTAAATATTGTATTATCACTTTCCTTCTTTGCCGTAGTAGTAGCAAAGTCTTATAATTTAAAGATTAGAACTGAGGATTATTGAGTTTATAAATTAGAGTTAACTAAGACTCATGTTACTAGGAAAAGGGAAATAATAGAACCTAATGTTGATGTTAGATTTTTAAGTTTTTTTGTTGGTCTTATAGATGGAGATGGTTATATACAAGCTAGAAAATCTAAAGGATATCTAGAATTTAATTTAGTCATTACCTTTCACAACAGAGACTTAGCGACTTTCGAATACCTTTTAAGTAAATTACATTTTGGAGTTATTGGTAAAATAAACTCAACTACAAGTAAATTTATTATATATAATTTTGAGTTAAAGTATATTTTAGTTCCTCTTTTACTAAAACATAACTTGTTCTTTTTAACAAATAACAGAATTAATCAGTACAATTTGTTATTATATACAATAGAGAACAATATTAAAAAGTGGGAATTTTTACCTGAGGTTATTCCTAATTATATACCTTGAGTTGTGGAGACGCCTGAGGATATAATGCAAAATGTTTCATACTTAAAAGATTGATTTATTGGTTTTGTAGTTGCTGAGGGTTCTTTTTATGTGCAAGCTAATAAGGAAATCTGTTTCAATGTAGGTCAGAAAGGTAATAGTGTTTTAATGAAGACTATTTATTTATTATTTGAACCTAGTAGAGCCCTCGATTATACTAAAAGCAAAGATTTATCAATTGTTCGTATGTCATCTGTAAAAGATATACAAAAGGTTATTAATTTCTTTTCTTTTGAGAACCATTATCCTCTTACAGGTTATAAAAAAGAAAGTTATTTAATTTGATTAAAAGCTTTAAGAGAATCTGACAGATACAAAAGTCTAAATTTTCCTTTAACAGAGTTGGAAGTAGGAGTTCTAGACTAGTGCGAACCAAATATTATAATGCTTATTATAATATAGGCGTTTACCTACCTAGGTTATTCTACAAGGGATATTATTACTATAAATAAAAATAGTAATAATATAATTGTTATTTTAGCAGCTTTAGTATTAATGCACATGATTGCTTTACATGATACAGCAGGATCTGGAAATCCTTTAGGACTTTCAGGTAATTATGATAGAATCCCTATGGCCCCATATTACTTATTTAAAGATTTAATTACTATTTTTATCTTTATTTTTGTATTAAGTATATTTGTATTCTTCATGCCTAATGTTGAAGTCTATGTCAGCAGTAGACATTTCAGCATATTATAGCCAAACTCCGGGGAAGCCCTAGAACTTTTGCTACCAAGCTATAGTTGAAAGACTATAAGTGGATGAACTAATCACTCATGTATGGTAACAAGGCAAAAGGCTTTTTAAAAGAACGTGGGGTAATCGCGGATCTAAGTCAGTAGTATATAACAATATTACTGTAAAAGAGCAGAGAGTAGATGGTTATACAATATGTATTATTTGAGTCTCCCTTGTAGGTTATACTGATACGTGACTATAGATAGTATATTATTGTAAGGTGTACTCCAAGAGCCTTCGAAAGAAGACGTTATGCGAGAAGCTGTACCTAAGTTAGAATAATAAGTATTATATAATAAGGTAAAATCTCGTCAGACCTGGTTAGGAGATAGCGACAATTACCAAATGGCAAACCCTATGCAAACTCCTCCAGCTATAGTTCCAGAATGGTACCTTCTGCCCTTTTATGCAATTTTAAGATCTATACCTAATAAATTATTGGGTGTTATTGCTATGTTAAGTGCAATCTTAATAATTTTAGCTTTACCTATAGTTGATTTAGGAAGATCAAGAGGTTTACAATTTAGACCCCTTAACAAAGCGGCGTTCTTCATATTTGTAGCCAACTTTTTAATTTTAATGCAAATAGGAGCTAAACATGTTGAGGACCCTTTTATTCTTTTAGGTCAAATTAGTACAATTCTGTATTTTGGACATTTCTTAATCATAGTTCCATTTTTAAGTATATTAGAAAATACTTTAATAGATTTAAAAAGTAAAAATAACTAACTTTAATTGTTTTTTATTCTAAAGTTTGTATTAAACTAAGGGTAGTCTATTTTTTTTATTGTTAAAATAGAAACTTGAATTTTAATGCGGAATTTAGTTTGGGGGGGGGGGTAACCTATTTATATGGGTTATCCCCCCCCCCCCCCCCCCCCTTTTTTTTTTTTTTTTTTTTTTTAATTTTTTTTTTTTTTTTTTGCCTTTTAATTTAACGTTTATTTCAAATAACCCCACCCTGAAAATAAAGCAAAAATTAAATATAATGTTCTGTGTCTTTTGGATAATTAATCATATAGCTGTTAAATTAAAGTGGAATTAGGATTATAAATAAGGGTTTTTAATACTTTATTATTTTAATATAATGATATTTAATTACTATATATATTTCTTTTTATTTTCCTGCTCGATAAGACATGCTATATGCTGGAAACTTCTAAAGGTTTAA